>OY776281.1:36535665-36545665 GCA_963675445.1 Linnaemya vulpina
CAATACCTAAATATTTTAAAGGCAAATTTACTTCAGAGTGCGGAAAAATTGGGTATAAGAGAGAATTTCAGCTTCTATCAAGATAACGACCCAAAGCACACGTCGGGTGTAGTCAAAACATGGTTGATTTGGAATTGTCCACATGTGCTCCAAACGCCACCCCAATCACCAGACATAAACGTAATTGAGAATTTATGGCATCTGCTTGAAACAAAAATCAGACTTCATAACATATCCAACGTAAACGACCTAAAAGAGGCTCTAAGAACTGAATGGCACAAGATTTCCCCTGATTACACGAAAAAATTGGTTTCTTCAATGAATTCTCGTTTAAGAAGTGTGATTAAGCAGAAAGGTTACCCCACCAAATATTAATTAACCCTTTTTTTCATTTTTAGATAAGAATAGTTTTTAAGATTAGTATATACACGAAATAAGCTGTGACTTTGGTTTTGTATGAAGTTTTTGTTTTTGTTATATTTTTTTCTTTTTAAACATTTTTCAAATATTGTTTTTGTATTGTTACACAAAGCAGTGCATAAAGAATAAAATGCAAATAAAAATTTTTTTGTTAAATTTCATTGTTGTTTTTTTTTGAATAAGAAGTGAAAATAATGTCTCACACGAAATAAGCTGTGAGTCACTGATATATATACCCATATATATATATGTATATATATATATACCCATATATATATATATATATATATATATATATATATATGTATATATATATATTTACCCATATATATATATATATATATATATATATATATATACATATATATATATATATATATATATATATATATATACATATATATATATATATATATATATATATATATCTATATATATATATACATATATATATATATATATATATATATATATATACCCATATATATATATATATATATATATATATATATATACCCATATATATATATATATATATATATACCCATATATATATATATATATATATATATATATATATATACCCATATATATATATATATATATATATATATATATACCCATATATATATATATATATATATATATATATATATATATATATATATATATACCCAAATATATATATATATATATATATATATATATACCCATATATATATATACCCATATATATATATATATATATATATATATATATATATATATATACCCATATATATATATATATATACCCATATATATATATATATATATATATATATATATATATGTATATATATATATATATATATGTATATATATATATATATATATATATATATACCCATATATATATATACCCATATATATATATATATATATATATATATATATATATATGTATATATATATATATATATATATATGTATATATATATATATATATATATATATATATATATACCCATATATATATATATATATATATATGTATATATATATATATATATATATATATATATATATATACCCATATATATATATATATATATATATATATATATATATATATATATACCCATATATATATATACCCATATATATATATATATATATATATATATATATATACCCATATATATATATACCCATATATATATATATATATATATATATAGATAAAAAAAGATAACAAAATAGCTGATCACGAAACTATTAACATTTTTATCAATAATGAAAATACCCATATATATATATATATATACCCATATATATATATATATATATATATGTATATATATATATATATATATGTATATATATATATATATATATATATATATATACCCATATATATATATACCCATATATATATATATATATATATATATATATATGTATATATATATATATATATATATATGTATATATATATATATATATATATATATATATATATACCCATATATATATATATATATATATATATATGTATATATATATATATATATATATATATATATATATATATATATATATACCCATATATATATATATATATATATATATATATATATATATATATATACCCATATATATATATACCCATATATATATATATATATATATATATATATATATATATATATACCCATATATATATATACCCATATATATATATATATATATATATATATATAGATAAAAAAAGATAACAAAATAGCTGATCACGAAACTATTAACATTTTTATCAATAATGAAAATACACGTAATGATGAAGTTGCAGAAGTGGAGATATTTAAATACAATAAAATTAATTTTAGAAACGAACTTAACAAAATCTTAAAATATAATGACATTAATAATGTATCAAGAATAAATGGTTTAATAACGAACTTAAAAATATGAAAAGGGAAAAAATTTTTCGATACCAAAGAGCAGTTATTGAAAATACTAATGAGGCTTGGAACAACTATAAAGCGATAAGAAATATATATAAAATTAATATTGAGAAAGAAAAAAACAAATATATAGAAAATAAAATATGCAATACAAATAACTAAAAAGAAATGTGGAAAAGAATAAAGGAACTTGTGCTAAGAAACCCTAGACCTGTAATAAAAACTGTGATATTTGAAAACACAGAATATAAGGATAATATACAAATAGCCAATAATTTTAATAAATATTTTGTAGATAGCATTAAAGAAATCAATAATTCCATTGACTACGTGCAATATGAAAATAAAATATCTCTGATAAACACTAAATTCAAATTTTGTACAATAAATCTACAAGAATTAAAAATTATATGTAAAAACCTAAATAAAAAACCAGATTACAATAAAATAAATAACAAATTAATATTAGATAACTGGGACTTAATTGGCAATAAACTACTTAATATAATAAACACATCATTAGAAACTGGAATATTTCCAACCAATTGGAAGGAATCCATAATCACACCGATTGAAAAGGTCAAAAATACGATTAAGTGCGAAGAATACCGCCCTATTAATGGACTAAAAACGTGTGAAAAAATCCTTGAGAAATTAGTAAAAAACCAATTGGAAGAATACATTGAAAAACACAAAATCCTTTCAAAATACCAATCAGGCTTTCGAAAAAAACACTCATGTGAGACTGCACTAAATTATGTTATCAACAGATGGAAATTTATGGAGAGAAATAATAAAATTGCAGCTCTGTTCTTGGACTTTAAAAGAGCATTCGAAACAATCGATCGAGAAATTTTATTAAAGAAACTATACATGTATGGTATACAGGACACTGAATTGAAATGGTTTCAATCATACCTTAGTAATAGAAGACAGAAGACAAAGGTTAATAATGAAAAATCAAGAGAAATTGAAAACGATTTTGGTGTACCTCAAGGCTCAATTCTGGGGGCGCTATTATTTATCATATATATAAACGACATGAAAAAAAATTTGGAAAAATGTGAAATAATACTATATGCTGATGATACTCTAGTTTTCTTAGAAGCATCAACAGATGAAATTTGTTATGAAAATTTAGAAGCGGATATGAACAGAATTAACAATTGGTTAAAAATGAATAAATTAAAATTAAACGAAAATAAAACAAAGATATTGGAAATCAATATGAACAATGACATAACTTTTGAAGTAAATGACGTAATAATAGAAAAAGTAAATAGTATTAAATATCTGGGGTTTCTAATTGATAATGAGTTAAATTTTAAGGAACATTTAGAATATATATGTAAAAAAATTGGAAAAAAAATTGGATTTTACAAACGAATTAGAAACAAAGTATCAACTATAACATCGATAAATATATACAACACGATTATCAAACCACATTTTGAATATGGATCGACAATACTATATACATGCTGCACAGATTCTCAAATAGAAAGACTTCAAAAACTTCAAAACAAAGCAATGCGAATTATTTTAAAATGCAACCGTTTCACACCAATTAACTATATGATGGAGACTCTAAATTGGATGAATATACATCAAAGACTGGAACTCACAACACTGAGCTTTATAAAGAAAATGGAGATGGATGACGCACCAGATTATTTAACAGAACAACTACGATATGTTGGCGATATTCAACCGTACAACTTAAGAAACAACTATACTTTTAGACTACAACGTGCAGATACAAACGCAATTCAACGCTCACTTTTTTACAAAGGTCTTAAAAGATATAACATGATGCATCACAGTATTAAAAATGAAACAAATATTAATATATTCCGAAAAAGAGCTGTAGATTTTATAAGAAATGTAAATGTAAATTGAAATTTATGTCCGAGAATGTATGATATTGAATATATATTTTTCTTAAATAATAATAATAATAATAATAATAATAATAATAATAATAATAATAATAATAATAATAATAATAATAATAATAATAATGATAATGATAATAATGATAATGATAATAATGATAATGATAATAATGATAATGATAATAATGATAATGATAATAATGATAATGATAATAATGATAATGATAATAATGATAATGATAATAATGATAATGATAATAATGATAATGATAATAATGATAATGATAATAATGATAATGATAATAATGATAATGATAATAATGATAATGATAATAATGATAACGATAATAATGATAATGATAATAATGATAATGATAATAATGATAATGATAATAATGATAATGATAATAATGATAATGATAATAATGATAATGATAATAATGATAATGATAATAATGATAATGATAATAATGATAATGATAATAATGATAATGATAATAATGATAATGATAATAATGATAATGATAATAATGATAATGATAATAATGATAATGATAATAATGATAATGATAATAATGATAATGATAATAATGATAATGATAATAATGATAATGATAATAATGATAATGATAATAATGATAATGATAATAATGATAATGATAATAATGATAATGATAATAATGATAATGATAATAATGATAATGATAATAATGATAATGATAATGATAATAATGATAATGATAATAATGATAATGATAATAATGATAATAATGATAATGATAATAATGATAATGATAATAATGATAATGATAATAATGATAATGATAATAATGATAATGATAATAATGATAATGATAATAATGATAATGATAATAATGATAATGATAATAATGATAATGATAATAATGATAATGATAATAATGATAATGATAATAATGATAATGATAATAATGATAATGATAATAATGATAATGATAATAATGATAATGATAATAATGATAATGATAATAATGATAATGATAATAATGATAATGATAATAATGATAATGATAATAATGATAATGATAATAATGATAATGATAATAATGATAATGATAATAATGATAATGATAATAATGATAATGATAATAATGATAATGTTAATAATGATAATGATAATAATGATAATGATAATAATGATAATGATAATAATGATAATGATAATAATGATAATGATAATAATGATAATGATAATAATGATAATGATAATGATAATAATGATAATGATAATAATGATAATGATAATAATGATAATGATAATAATGATAATGATAATAATGATAATAATAATGATAATAATAATGATAATAACAATGATGATAATATTAATGATGATAATAATAATGATGGTAATAATAATGATGATAATAATAATGATGATAATAATAATGATGATAATAATAATGATGATAATAATAATGATGATAATAATAATGATGATAATAATAATGATGATAATAATAATGATGATAATAATTTTTTTTTTTTTTTTTTTTTTTGCGGATAAGGTGGGAAAAGGCTTTATGCCTTCACGATGGCCGTCGCCAATCGTGATATGTCGGATTCGCCATTGGCATACCGACCAAAAACCCGCCTTCTTTCCTCGTCTGGGAACAAATCCACCCCGGAACCGCGTCAGCATTACTTCGGGGTGGTCCCATTTTCGGCATTAGGCCGTATTCTCCGTTGTCCTGCGTCCAGGTTCCGCATTGGCAAAGGTAGCCCTCTCCACATTGATCACATCATCCAGATCTATCTTCTTAGCCCGTAGGATCCGTTCGCAGTAGTTAGCCACGGCGTTCCAATGGGTCTGATCAGTGGTCATCTTTTCTATCAAGTTCTCGGCAGTGAATTGGCCTACTTGTTCCTTCAGCGTTTCTCGTTCGGTCGCCCAGCGCGTACAGGCAAAGAACGTATGCTCCGCATCGTCAGCAACCTCTGTGCCCTCATACACACAAAAGACCGTGTTGCATTTGCCCATTCTGTGAAGATATTTGCGGAAGTAACCGTGGCCAGATAGCAGCTGGGTTAGGTAATAATTTAGCTCGCCGCATTTCCTGTTTATCCATCTGCTAATGTCCGGGATAAGTCTTGCCGTCCATCTTCCACACGTTGCCACGTTCCACTGTCTGTTCCACTCAAAAATAGTATTTTCTCTCGCGTTCTCTGATGGTCCTGAATAGTTCAATTTCATCTCCCATATTCGCTTGCGCTCCAGTGCCAGTAGATCTATGGGGATCATGCTGGCTATTACCAACACAGCGGGCCCTGATACCGTACGATATGCGGATGATACCCGAAGTGCGGCTGTCCTCTGCGCGGCCAGCAGACTCTTAGCCCTCTGCTTCACTTTTAGCGTGTCAGCCCATACTTCACATCCGTAGAGAAGTATGCTGTTGTTTACCTCCATAAGAAGCCTGCGTTTGCTGGAAATTGGTCCTCCAGTGTTCGCCATTAGTCTGCTAAGCTGTGCCGTTACTTTCGCTGCCTTCGTCGTTGCTTGTTTCAGCTGCTCCGCGTATGTGAGCTTTGAATCCAGCCGAACGCCCAGATACTCGATGTATGCTTTCGTGCGTATAACCTCATCCTCTATCCTCATGTTCACCTCTGTTGGTATTTGGCGTGTAGTGAGCAGCAGAAGCTCCGTCTTCTGCATCGCCAGCTGTAGTCCGTGCTCGTTTAACCATGTCCTGGCTCTGATCATGACTTGTCTGAGTCTGCGTTCTGCTTCACTCACATCTCTTGCCGTGATGACTGCGGCTATGTCGTCCGCATAGCCAACTAGAAATGCATCTGGTGGCATTTCAATGCGCAGTATCTCGTCGTATGTAATGTTCCATAAGTCCGGGCCCAATATGGAGCCTTGTGCCGCTCCCGACGTCACGTTGACTCTTCGTATCCCATTGCTTGTGTTGTAGATAAGCACTCTTTCCTTAAGGTAATCATTTATTACTCTTCTAAGGTACTGTGGTATGGCGAATTTCTGGCCCAAGGCATGCATGACATCGCACCATCTCAGGCTGTTAAAGGCGTTCTTAACGTCCAGTGTCGCCAACAGAACTACTGGCCTACTGTAGTGGTTCCTTCGCTGTGTAGTATAAACGGTGTCAGTTACTTCTCGTAGGGCTCCTATAGTCGATCTTCCGGAGCGAAAGCCATGCTGTCGATCCGAAAGTCCTCCATTTAATAGGAGGCTCCTTTGCAAGCGTGGCTTTATCAGCTTCTCGTAAAGCTTTCCTGCCGTGTCGAGCATGCACAGGGGCCTATACGAAGATGGCGACGTTGTATCCCCTTTGCCCTTGTCTATCAGTACCAGCCGTTGCCTTTTCCACACTCTAGGAAACGTACCCTCTCTCAGGCAGCTATTATACATTCTGAGGAGTATTTCAGGGCGTTTGCTCGCGATTTCCTTCATTACTTCCGCTGGTACTCCATCAGGGCCGGGAGCCTTATTATTTTTAAGGCTTGACGCTGCAATTTGAAGTTCCTCTATCGTGAATTCGGTGACTTGGTCATCGCCGCTGAAGGTCTCTTCACTGCGGATTTCGTGGGTTGGGAACAGAGTTGTCACAATGTTTTTCATTGTTTCCTCATCCATTTCTGTCAGAGGCCCTCTTTTGCCCAGTTTCCGCATGACAACTTTATAGCCCAGCCCCCAGGGGTTCTGGTTGATGTCGGCTCTCAATTCCTCCCATAACCTGCGCTTGTTGTCCGCAATGGCTTTCCGAAGAGCAGTTCGAGAGTTTTTATACGCTTGCTCCTCCGCGTTCGCAGTTCCATGTCGTTTTGCTCTTGTGTACCGGCGCCTGCACCGTAGGCAATTAGCCCTTAGCTCAGCAATTTCCTCGCTCCACCAGTATACTGCTCTTCTGTTTGGTCCAGTTCCATTAACCCTTGGCATCGCTTTGTTACAGCAGTGTCGAATCTCGTTCATAACACGATTCACTATCGTCGCTGCACTTCCTGTTATGTTTTCGGCATCCAGTCTGCGGTTTATTTCCTCAGTTAGCAAGATCTTGTTCAGTTTTCCTACGTTCCACCTGCACGCACGCGTTCTTTGTCGTCCAATGTTCCTTGTACCCGCGGTTTCCAAGGTATAGAAGATGTATTGGTGATCACTACCCGTATATTCCTCCAGTACTTGCCAGTTCAGGATCCTGTTTAGGATGCCCTCCGATACAAGTGTTATATCGGGTATGGTTCCATCACATCCCGGGCGTCTAAATGTTGGGGTATTTCCAACATTTGCAATGACGAGGCCGGTTCTTGCCGCCATATCAAGAATTCTTCTGCCTCTGGAGTTCGTTGAAGGCATACCCCACTCCATCGCCTTCGCGTTGAAGTCGCCGGCAACGATGAATTTGCCACCAATGGTCACTATTCTGTCCTCCAATTCGCCGAGCTTCCTTTCAAAATCCCTGATGGCATCACTTGGTGTGAGATAGCAACTAATAACAGTAATATCGTCGAGCTGTACCCATACAAAACATTCCCCTTTGCCATGACCGCTGCGATGGGGTCTGGTCATCGATGGTAGCCATATTGCCGCCGTTGCCGTTTCGTCCTCATTCCAGTATCCGTTCAAGATTTCGCCGTATTGTTCGCTTATGATGGCTACGTCCACTTTCAATTCCATGGCCATCTGTGGTAACAGATCGTTCGCAGTTTTTCCCCTATGCATATTGAGTTGTAATATTCTCATCGCGTTTGTGGTTTACCGTTGGGACATTTCTTCGATCCGGGTAGGTGATCTAGCGTCGTCCTTCCGCTCTCCAAGCAAATGCAGCACTTCGGTAATTTCACGCATGTCTGCATTTTGTGGCCGGTTTCTCCACACCGGATGCAAATCTCTTTTCCTTTCCTGTCTGGTCCCTTGCATTGCCATTGCACATGGCCAGTTGCGAAGCACCTATAACAGCGCTTGACATCTTCAGCTAGCCTAACCCTGCATCGTGTCCAACCGATTCTTATCCGGCGGGCCTCCAGAATTTTGCTGGAGGTAGATGCGGGGATCGATACGAACGCTCTCCTTTGTTCGCGATCATTTGCCTCTGTAAGTCGGACGTGCATATCATCCTTTGATAAGTCCATCGCCTCTTCCAGGGCAGCTACTATTTCCTCTTTTGTGGAGAATAGATCCAGATCCCGTACCTCAATAGTGACTTGTGGTCTCAAGTCTTTCACCTCCGCTGTATCCTTGAGGGCACCCTTGATGGCGTCGCAGAATTGTGCTTTCTTTCCTCCTTTTCCGATTTCCACGAGGATAGCTCCCGCTTTTGTTTTCTTTATGGCTCGAACCTCTACGTCAGTCTCTTCTGGCCTTACCACGCATCTCATATTCCTCAGGACTTCTGCAAAACTATGGCCTTCTGCAGGACGAACAATTATAGCCTCTGGTCGTACCCTTACATTAGGTCCTCTTTTCTCCCGCGTCGTCGTGTTTGTTTTGGCCGATTCTTTTACCACTGGGGCTACTTCGTTAGCGGTCTTTGTAGCTGTGGTCCGGCTCGTTTTACTTCTTGGCCTCTTCTCGGGCCTTTTTTCAGCTGGGCTCGTAGCACTGCGTTTTGCAGATGTCGCATTTATATCCATTGTTTTGGGTTTCTGCGCCTCAGATTCGACTGTCTTCCAGTTGCGTCGGTACTGGGTGGTCACGTCGATGAGTTCCTCTAGCTCCGAGATACCGTTTTTGACGTCCATACT
>OY776281.1:36553165-36558165 GCA_963675445.1 Linnaemya vulpina
TATTATAAATTCTGGCTTTTTTATTTCTGCGATTATCTCTACTTTATTAAGGTTGTTTAATAATCCTTGATCATTTGTATATATACCGCTGATACACTTTGATTGTTATATATTAAAGCCAATCATTCTCATTTTTATCTTTAGTTTATTTTGATAGACTGGACATTCCTTGTCTGTAGTGTTATGGTTCTCATCCAGCCCGAGATTGAATTTTTGATTTGATCTTATGCAGTTTATACATTTGTCTCTAATTTCCCTACCACATTCTTTTGATTTATGGTTCTCATGACATCTATAACACACTTCCTGGTTTCTGCATTCTCTAGCCTTATGATTAAATCCTTTGCATTTAAAGCACATCAATACTTCGGTTCCATCAAATACTCGACATTTTTCCCAATCTATGTTAATTTTTTGTGCTGACAGTAGTTTAGTATATGATTCATTATCAATTAATATTTTCGCATTGTATTTAATATAATTGTTTTTTTTTTTTTGTTTCGTATGTTCTAATAATTTTTATATTGCTTTCTTTTATAATTTCATTTTGTTTTTTAATTTTTTCAATTAGTTCTTCATCCAAATATTTAAATGACATATCGGTTATTGTAACGCTCATTTCATTGTTCCTTGGTGTTTTTATTTCATATCGCTCACTCATTTCGTTTTGTATGGCAGTTTTAATTTTTTCCCTTTCTTCGTTATTTTCACTATGTATAACCAGAGTACCATTGCTTCTGTTTTCAACACTTGTTATTTTTAGGTCATTTGGGTTCACTTTATTATTTAAATCTTCTTTGGTTTTTTCAGTTCTTTGTTTTTCTTTGGGTTTTATTATAAGTGGCACTTGTTTTTTAAGTTCTGGCAACACGGTTGTCTTTTTTACAGTTTCCGCATATGATATTTTGTGTTGTTTTTCATTTGTTTCTTTTATTACTTTTGCTATATTATTTTGCATTTTTTTATTACATTCCTCGATTGTGTTACATAAATGATTGTTCTTGTTTTCATATTCGTTTATAATTTCACCAACTTTCTTAATTTCTGTTACATTTTGTTCGCATATTTTTTGTGCTTTATCTATTTTTCTAAGTCTCTCTTCATATCGTCTTTCAATTACTTCTAGTAGTTGTTTTATTTCATTTTCATTTTGTCTCAGTGCTAAAGCGAATTCGTTCTTATATTCAGTTAAGTTCTGTTTATTTTTATTTACACCATCTTGTATTTCTTTTAGCACCAAATCAATGTCATGAATATATTGAAGACAGTCATCGCACATAAATCTCATAAAATTTCTTTCCTCCAATATTTTTGCTGAGTATTGATCAATCCCAGAGCATTTAATGTAGATATGAAATACTTTTTTACAGACACCTTCACAATGTATTCCTGATTCACCACGTATTGCATTTTTACATTTGTGACAGTCAGCCATAGCTTGGTCAAATATGCAAAATGATTTTCTATCTATTATTTAAACAATTTCGTTTAATTTTAATTTCCACACAACAGAAAAAGTTTTATTTAGTATATTAATATATTTTTGCAATTTTTAAACAATTATTTCGATAACTTCTTTACTGTATTCGCCTTGATACATACAAGGCATACAATATATATGGGTATATATATATATATATATGGGTATATATATATATATATATATGGGTATATATATATATATATATATATATATATATATATGGGTATATATATATATATATATATATATATGGGTATATATATATATATATATATATATATATATATGGGTATATATATATATATATATATATATATATATATATATATATATATGGGTATATATATATATATATATATATATATATATATATATGGGTATATATATATATATATATATATATATATGGGTATATATATATTTATATATATATATATATATATATATATATATATGGGTATATATATATTTATATATATATATATATATATATATATATATATGGGTATATATATATATATATATATATATATATATATATATGGGTATATATATATATATATATATATATATATATATATGGGTATATATATATATATATATATATATATATATATATATATATGGGTATATATATATATATATATATATGGGTATATATATATATATATATATATATATATATATATATATATATATATATATATGGGTATATATATATATATATATATATATGGGTATATATATGTATATATATATATATATATATATATATATATATATATATATATGGGTATATATATATATATATATATATATATATATATATATATGGGTATATATATATATATATATATATATATATATATATATACCCATATATATATATATATATATATATATATACCCATATATATATATATATATATATATATATATATATATATATATACCCATATATATATATATATATATATATATATATATATACCCATATATATATATATATATATATATATATATATATATATACCCATATATATATATATATATATATATAAATATATATATACCCATATATATATATATATATATATATATATATATATATATACATATATATACCCATATATATATATATATATATATATACCCATATATATATATATATATATATATATATATATATATACCCATATATATATATATATATATACCCATATATATATATATATATATATATATATATATATACCCATATATATATATATATATATATATATATATATATATATATACCCATATATATATATATATATATATATATATATATATATATATATACCCATATATATATATATATATATATATATATATAAATATATATATACCCATATATATATATATATATATATATATATATAAATATATATATACCCATATATATATATATATATATATATATATATATATACCCATATATATATATATATATATATATATATATATACCCATATATATATATATATATATATATATATATATATATATATATATATATATACCCATATATATATATATATATATATACCCATATATATATATATATACCCATATATATTGTATGCC
The DNA here is from genome assembly GCA_963675445.1 of Linnaemya vulpina. Lineage (NCBI taxonomy): Eukaryota > Metazoa > Arthropoda > Insecta > Diptera > Tachinidae > Linnaemya > Linnaemya vulpina. The sequence continues at coordinate 36,556,278 of OY776281.1, forward strand.
TTGTATGTATCAAGGCGAATACAGTAAAGAAGTTATCGAAATAATTGTTTAAAAATTGCAAAAATATATTAATATACTAAATAAAACTTTTTCTGTTGTGTGGAAATTAAAATTAAACGAAATTGTTTAAATAATAGACAGAAAATCATTTTGCATATTTGACCAAGCTATGGCTGACTGTCACAAATGTAAAAATGCAATACGTGGTGAATCAGGAATACATTGTGAAGGTGTCTGTAAAAAAGTATTTCATATCTACATTAAATGCTCTGGGATTGATCAATACTCAGCAAAAATATTGGAGGAAAGAAATTTTATGAGATTTATGTGCGATGACTGTCTTCAATATATTCATGACATTGATTTGGTGCTAAAAGATATACAAGATGGTGTAAATAAAAATAAACAGAACTTAACTGAATATAAGAACGAATTCGCTTTAGCACTGAGACAAAATGAAAATGAAATAAAACAACTACTAGAAGTAATTGAAAGACGATATGAAGAGAGACTTAGAAAAATAGATAAAGCACAAAAAATATGCGAACAAAATGTAACAGAAATTAAGAAAGTTGGTGAAATTATAAACGAATATGAAAACAAGAACAATCATTTATGTAACACAATCGAGGAATGTAATAAAAAAATGCAAAATAATATAGCAAAAGTAATAAAAGAAACAAATGAAAAACAACACAAAATATCATATGCGGAAACTGTAAAAAAGACAACCGTGTTGCCAGAACTTAAAAAACAAGTGCCACTTATAATAAAACCCAAAGAAAAACAAAGAACTGAAAAAACCAAAGAAGATTTAAATAATAAAGTGAACCCAAATGACCTAAAAATAACAAGTGTTGAAAACAGAAGCAATGGTACTCTGGTTATACATAGTGAAAATAACGAAGAAAGGGAAAAAATTAAAACTGCCATACAAAACGAAATGAGTGAGCGATATGAAATAAAAACACCAAGGAACAATGAAATGAGCGTTACAATAACCGATATGTCATTTAAATATTTGGATGAAGAACTAATTGAAAAAATTAAAAAACAAAATGAAATTATAAAAGAAAGCAATATAAAAATTATTAGAACATACGAAACAAAAAAAAAAAAAACAATTATATTAAATACAATGCGAAAATATTAATTGATAATGAATCATATACTAAACTACTGTCAGCACAAAAAATTAACATAGATTGGGAAAAATGTCGAGTATTTGATGGAACCGAAGTATTGATGTGCTTTAAATGCAAAGGATTTAATCATAAGGCTAGAGAATGCAGAAACCAGGAAGTGTGTTATAGATGTCATGAGAACCATAAATCAAAAGAATGTGGTAGGGAAATTAGAGACAAATGTATAAACTGCATAAGATCAAATCAAAAATTCAATCTCGGGCTGGATGAGAACCATAACACTACAGACAAGGAATGTCCAGTCTATCAAAATAAACTAAAGATAAAAATGAGAATGATTGGCTTTAATATATAACAATCAAAGTGTATCAGCGGTATATATACAAATGATCAAGGATTATTAAACAACCTTAATAAAGTAGAGATAATCGCAGAAATAAAAAAGCCAGAATTTATAATACTGTCCGAAACGCATTTAATAAATGATATTGAGGAGCAAGAATACCAGATATGCAACTATGACCATTATGTAACCTTTTCGAATTCAAAACGCCGCTGCATCCACAGTCTGATGGCATGGTAGAAAGGTTCAATCGCACCTACCTAAGAGTACCTACGAAAAGTAGTAAGCACCCATCAGAGGGATTGGGACGAGCACATCCCCAAATTTTTGATGGCATATATGTCAGCTGTACACGACTCAACATCGAGAACGCCAGCCAAAACTATCTTCGGGACGGAAT
>OY776281.1:36565665-36568165 GCA_963675445.1 Linnaemya vulpina
TATATAACAATCAAAGTGTATCAGCGGTATATATACAAATGATCAAGGATTATTAAACAACCTTAATAAAGTAGAGATAATCGCAGAAATAAAAAAGCCAGAATTTATAATACTGTCCGAAACGCATTTAATAAATGATATTGAGGAGCAAGAATACCAGATATGCAACTATGACCATTATGTAACCTTTTCGAATTCAAAACGCCGCTGCATCCACAGTCTGATGGCATGGTAGAAAGGTTCAATCGCACCTACCTAAGAGTACCTACGAAAAGTAGTAAGCACCCATCAGAGGGATTGGGACGAGCACATCCCCAAATTTTTGATGGCATATATGTCAGCTGTACACGACTCAACATCGAGAACGCCAGCCAAAACTATCTTCGGGACGGAATTAAAACTACCTGGTGATTTGGAATTTGGTGTTAAGCCAACTGTAGAGGAAGGAGCTATTACGTCCCAGGAGAAGGAGGACTTAAACGAACTGCATGAGTTCGTGCGCAATAGAATCAAGATGGTCAGTGACAAGATGAAGGCTAGGTATGACCGCGCAGCAAACTCGGAGGGATTTATGGAAGGACAATTGGTTTTCCTGTATAACCCACAACGGAAGAAAGGATTGTCCCCAAAATTACAGACTCACTGGGATGGCCCGTATAAAGTGATTAAGAGAGTGAATGACGTTGTATACCGGATACAGAAGCACAATAGCCCAAGGTCGAAAATGAAGATAGTACATCTCGAACGATGAAGAGGTGATTGTATGCCTATTTGGGTCGAACAGGCTTAAGTGGGCGGCAGTGTTACAAAGATTAGAAATAGATTTAAATAAAACGACAATGTGGCTATATGTACTTGGCAGCACTGCCAATTAATCTATAGTTGTCAAAATGTTACAACCCTGGTCAACACTATATAGATAATATTCAAATTAACGGAAATGGAATACTCCAGAATATACAAGATCATTCAAGGCTGTGCCAATAAGAGTAAACCACAACAACAACAAACATAGCAACATAAATGCTAAGAGATGTTATTCTTAATGATCTTGTATGCAAGTATTCGCTGCTAATAAAGCTAAATAGATTCACAAGTATACACAGCCATATACACGTAGAAGAAACAAAACCACACACTCATTCATACAACCACTCATACCCTGAAGGAAATTTGTGAGCTAGCTCATAATATGGTTTATAATTAACTAACTCATTTGAGACTAGCCATAAGCTAGCTAAAACCTGATGCAGAAGTGAACCAGTTGTCGTTGCTCCTTGTAACATAATGTTCAAAGAAAACAACAAACATTTATATTTTTATGCATGTTAAATACCCATCAAGGGAAATTTACCGTTTTTGCACAAGAGAGTAAAAAAATCACTTTACGCTCAGAAACAAAACAAAAGAAAAAAACTTGTTATTTCGTCAGTTACGTTTTGTCATCGGTGGCTAGAGGTTCAATATATGTAAGTCTTTTTCGATTTAAAATAAAAATAAATAAAGATATAATCTATAAATAATTTCAGATTTGTTGTATGTCATCATTATTGAAAGGTGAAACTACGGAAATCTCTGACTAAAATTTTTTCATTAGATCTAAATATGAGATGTAACATTGATGGACTACATGGCAAGCTGCCAGTTTAAAAGGATTATTGGTGCTTTAAAAGGTGAGATAATTACATGACTTAACGAATTATTTTAGATATTAATTAATTTCTTATCATTAACTAGATGCAATGCGTATTAACGGTGCAGAAGATCCAGAAAAAGCATTAAGAAATGCAATAAAATATTTAAAAGGCGACATTTTTAATACTATTAGTAAGTATTTTTAAATAAGAATATTGTTTTAAATAAAATTCAATAAATATATTTTTTTTATAAAAAAAAATCAACTTTTTTATTAAAATAAAGCAATAGTTTAGCTAGCAATAGGCACTTTCATTTTATATGCGCATTTCATTTTATGACGCACTGGTATTGAATCGACTAACCATAAGCTAACTCAAAATGAGCTAGCTTGTGGTTAGTCAAGAATCGACTAACCATAAGCTAACTCAAAATGAGCTAGCTTATGGTTAGTCGAAAACTGATGCAAAGCGAGTGCACTCATTCCCTAGGACATTACATGTTAAAACTGATGCAGCGTTAGCATAGCAAATGAGTCAGTCGTGAGTCACCCCTAACTCATTTCTGGTCGACCATAAGTTAGCTTATGGTTAGCTCACATTCCTACAGGGTAGTTACCATAGGCAAAACACACAGAACACTCATACATTCAACCACACATAGTTACCATAAGCAAACCAAACAAGTCAGCCTTGTCATGTATACAAACACACACATGCCAAGTAAAAAACAACCACCATACCCAGAACTTTCGCGAGGTTACCAGACGACGTCATTTTTGCTATATAAAGGCGCTGCCAGAGCTCAGCGATAATCAGTGTGATTTCAAATACAGACGTGTTAACATCGCTAAGAGTTGAGTAGT
>OY776281.1:36575665-36583165 GCA_963675445.1 Linnaemya vulpina
TTCTAAATAGATTAACATTGAGTTCATTCTTAATTTCATTTGGAATCATATTATATAAATTAAGTCCCTTGTAGAAAAGTGATTTCTGCATTCTATTAGTATCTGCACGCTGAAGTCTAAAATCACGGGAATTTCTTAGATAATATGGCTGTGTATCTCCTACATATCTGATTTGTTCAGTTAAATATTCTGGTGACCTATTTGTTTTCATTTTCTGGATGAAGAAAATTGTGTTTAGCTGTAACCTCTGCGTTATGTTAAGCCATTTTAAAGAATCTAGCATAGATCTTATTGGCGTGTATCTATTACATTTTAGTATTGAACGCATAGCCTTGTTTTGTAATTTCTGCAATCGTGTTATATGTTGGTCTGTACAGCATGTGAATATAATCGTTGATCCATATTCGAAATGTGGTTTAATTATCGTATTATATATATTTATTGCGGTTAATATTGTTACATTGTTTCTTATTCTTTTAAAAAACCCAATGTTTTTACCAATTTTCTTACAAATATATTCAATATGTTCTTTAAAATTTAATTCTTTATCAATAATGAAACCCAAGTATTTTATACTTTTCACTTTTTCTATTGTAACAGTATTGATTTCAATTGTAAAATTCGTGTTCATATTAATTTTCATAATTTTAGTTTTGTTTTCGTTAAGTTTTAATTTATTCATCTTAAGCCAGTTACTTATATTTAATATATCACTTTTTAGATTTTCGTAACACGTTAGTTCTGTTGTTGCTTCGGAAAAAATTAATGTATCATCTGCATACTGCACAATTTCGCATTTATCCAATATATTTTCCATGTCATTTATATATATAATAAAGAGAAGTGCTCCAAGTATGGATCCTTGTGGTACGCCAAAGTCATTTACTGCAGCATTAGATATTTTGTTGTTAACATTTGTTTGTTGCCTGCGTTCAGTTAGATAAGATTGAAACCATTTTAGTTCTGTTCCTTCGATACCGTACTTTGATAATTTCTGTATTAATATATGTCTGTCTATAGTTTCAAATGCTCTCTTGAAGTCTAGGAATATTGCTAGTATTTTGTTTTCTTTCTGTTTAAATTTCCATCTATTTATAACATAATTTACTGCTGTTTCACATGAATAGTTTTTTCTAAAACCTGACTGGTATTTTGAAAAAATCTTATGATGTTCCATATATTCTTCCAATTGATTTCTAACTACCATTTCTATAATCTTTTCTAATGTCTTCATGGTGTTAATTGGCCTGAACTCGTCACAGCTTGTTGTATTATTAATTTTTTCAATTGGAAATACCATTGACTCTTTCCAGTTGTTGGGAAATACGCCTGTTTGTAATGACTTATTTACTATGCTTAATACTATATCGCCAGTTATATTCCAATTGTCTAGTATTAACTTACTTGATATTTTTTTATAGTCAGGTTTTTTCTTTATGTTGTTAATAATATATTTAAGTTCTTCTAGATTTATCGTACGAAACTTAAATTTATAATTCATCGCAGGTATTCTGTTTATATATTGCACGTCATCTATAGAGCATCTTATGTCTTTAATACTGTCTATGAAGTACTTATTGAAATTTTCAGCTATTTGTAATGTATCTTCGTATTCTATATTTTTAAATCTAACAGTTTTAATCACAGAGTTAGGTTTTTTTAAGACTAGTTGTTTGATTTTTGTCCACATTTCTCTTTGGTTCTTAGCATTATTTATGTTATTTTGAATGTATATACTTCTTTCTATCTCAATCTTTGATTTATATATATTTCTTATTATTTTATATTCATTCCATGCGTTTCTCGAATTTACAGATATTGCAGCTTGGTATTTAAAAATTTTCTGTCTTTTTAAGATTCTGAGTTCGTTATTAAACCATATATTGTTGCATCTTTCATTTATCTTTTTTGTTATAGTAAAGTTTCTAATTGTGGTTTCTATTAATTGTTCAAATAAGTTTACACTATTGTTTAAATCATTAGCTCCTTGGTTTACATTGTTGATTTCATTATTTTCTAATATTGCACTTAGTTCATTGCTAAATCTGTTTTTATTGTATTTAAAGATGCTTATTTCTCTATAGTTATTGAATTTCTTAATGCGCTCACATTCTATCAGAATGTCAATACAAGTATGGTCAGATATTTGATTATTTGTATTGTTTTTGGCGGAGATTTTTGGATTATTTGTTATTATGTAATCAATTAGTGTTTTTGAATTTTCAGTTATTCTTGTATAGTCGTTCAAAACTTGTTTAAGCCCATTATCGTAAATACTTGTCTCTAATTTGCTAGAATAGAAATCCTTCTTCCAATCTATATTAAAGTCTCCAGCTACTATTATATCGCAGTTAGTTTCACTTATCTCATTTATAATATTATGAAATATATCACAGAATTCTGATTTGGATGCGCTAGGCGATCTATATAATATAACTAAAATAAATGATATTTGCTCCAACTTTGCTTTATATATGCTAACCCAATAGTTTGAATCCTTTATAATATCTTTAATTTTGATTACTTTCCAATGTTTTTTAAAATAAGCAATTATTCCGCCAGTTCTGGTTGAGTTGGATAAAGTATAGTAGTGGTCATATTGTTCTATCTCTATTTCACTCTCATCTACTTCAGCTGTTTGATGTGTTTCACTCAGTATGATGAACTCAGGTTGCTCCTGTGTTGCTATTATTTCCAATTGACCTAAGTTATTGATTAACCCAACAACAAAGAAAAATGTGATGATCCTCCGGCTGTTTCGTGCAAACCTACATCATCTTTAGGAACTGGTTTAAATACATGCCCTTCAATAAACACAGAATTAAATATCGCTAATTCACAGCAAAGTTATGCTGAAGCTGTCACCGAAATTAATCATACTACTATTGATCCGCTACAATCACATTCGGAGGTAGGTGCTTATAGTTCGCTACGAGCAGTACCTCCAAGAAAAACAATTTTCGTTTCTCGTTTGGCAAGCGATACTACTTCGTGTTCAGTTGAATCTTACGTAAAAAGTAAAATTGGCAACCATGCAGCCATCTCAATTCATAAATTCAATTTTTCTCAACCCAGATCTATATCATCTTTCAAAATTACGGTTTCTGTAGATCTTTATGATATTATACTTGATCCGAATTTCTGGCCAAATAATACTCTTGTTCGGGAATATGTGTATAGAAGTATATCACAAAATATTGAAGTGCTGCCACAACGTCAATCTAACGCTCCAAAAAACTAAATGCAACTACTGATTATATTTCTATTGTTTATCAAAATGTCCGTGGCTTGAGAACTAAACTATCAACTCTATATATGGAAAGCTTCAACATTGATCATCATGTCTTGGTGTTCACAGAAACATGGCTCAATGACAATTTTTTAAATACCGAAATACTTTGTAACAACTTCAATATATTTCGCCGTGATCGTGGTAACAGAAGTACTGGTGGTGGTGTTCTTATTGCAGCTTCTTCTGATTTTTCTTCTGAGGTCGTCATCATTGATTCTTCGCTTGATATAGAATTTATATCTGTAGTAATAAAACTTAATCATAAAAGAGTATATGTTACCTGTTCTTATATTCCACCATCTTCCCCGCAAATTTTATATACTATGCATGCCGAAGCTATAGGATTAATCGCTCGTTCCGCTTTTGCTGGTGACTCTGTCTTTGTTTTTGGTGATTTTAACTTACCTTCCATTGCCTGGGCATATCTGCCTGAAGATAAATATTTTATTCAAACGAAGCAGAATCCGAATCATGCCGAATTTTTCAACATCTTATATGACCTTAACCTATACCAAATAAATGGAATTTTCAATAACCACAATAGGTTATTAGATTTAATATTCGTCAATGATGTGGCTGAGTGTTTCATTAGGCGCTCATCCCCCATTACAACTCCTGAAGACTGTTACCATCCCTCAATAGAAGTAGTGGTTTCAATTCTATCAAAATCAGTTAGGCCCTCGTTTTGCAGAAATGAAATTGTCTACTCGTTCAAACATACTAACTACAATATGTTAAATGAGCTGTTCGCTGACACAAATTGGGGCAATATTTTATCGTGCCATACTGATGTCGACCAGATGACTAAACCCTTCTATAATAAGATTTACTCCTTTATAGATTTGTGTGTTCCAAAAATAAAACCTAAGAAAACAACTGGTCCACCCTGGAATAATAAACTTTTGACTCGTGCCAGAAATAAGAAAAATAAGTGCTTTAATAAATTTAAACAGTCTGGTTCCCCTGCAGACTATCTAAGGTATTCGATTAGCCGCTCTGGATACATTTCGCTTAATAAGACATGCTATGATAACTATATAAACAGAATGAAATATAATTTTAAACGTAATCCAAAGTCATTTTTCAAATTTGTCAATTCCAAGCGAAAAATAACTGGCTTTCCTTCTTGTATGAAGTTTCAACAAATGGAATCCTGTGATGACGCCATTATAAGCAATTTATTTGCCGATTTTTTCTCGACAACTTATTCGGATGCTACCTACGACAATTCGTTTAACTATCCAGTCAGGATAACAGCCAACCAATCAACCTCTATTCAATTTATTGATATATCAACAATCCGCATGGAATTAAAACGCCTTAAATTTTCTTTCAACTTTGGTCCAGATAAAATTCCTAGCAACATTTTGATAAACTGTGCTGACAGTATTGCTGTGCCATTAGCACTTTTATTCAATGCGTCAATAAAATCTGGTCATTTTCCTTATGTATGGAAGAATTCCTTTATAATTCCATTGTTTAAATCAGGAAATAAATCTGATATAGCCAACTATCGTGGTATTGCAAAACTGAGTGTTATTCCCAAACTATTTGAAAAAATTGTCACTGATCACTTAAGTTATCAAGTATCAAATTTGATATCACCATGTCAGCATGGTTTTCAAAAAAAGGTGCTGTACTACAACGAATCTGCTGCACCTTACAACCGAAATATATCGTGGATTTTTTCAACAACAACAAACCGATGTGATCTACACTGATTTTAGCAAAGCCTTCGATAAAGTCAACCATATGCTTCTGAAAATTAAACTGCATTTGCTTGGCTTTACGGATCTTAGTATAAAATGGATATATTCATACCTGAGTGATAGAAAACAAACCGTTTGTTTTAAAAATATATATTCCAGAAGCATTGATGTTTTATCTGGTGTACCACAGGGAAGTCACCTTGGGCCACTTCTATTTACATTGTTTATTAATGACTTACCTGATGTAATTCGTTCATCCAATATTTTGATGTATGCTGACGACGTGAAAATTTTTCTGAGTTATAGTCAAATATCTGAACAGAAACATCTCCAAGAAGATTTAAATTCATTTTACTCTTGGTGCAAAACAAATCGTATGGAACTTAATTTGAAAAAATGTAAATACATGCGTTTTGTTAGAAGAAGTCCGATTCCTGCATGCTATGTTTTTGAAAATTATCAATTGGACTTGGTCGATAATATCTTGGATCTCGGAATCCTGCTTGATTCTGAACTTAATTTCATTGCTCATATAACAATGGCAATAAATAAAGCTAGAGGTGTACTTGGTTTTGTAAAACGCTAGGCTAAAGAGTTTAATGATCCGTATGTTACAAAAAGCCTATATACATCACTTGTAAGGCCTGTGTTGGAGTACGGATCGGTAATATGGGACCCTATATATAAAACACATTCTGACGCTATCGAATCTGTACAAAAACAGTTTCTTATTTTTTGTCTTCGTGGGTTAAACTTTAACCCAATGAATTTACCATCATATTCCGCTAGACTTTCCCTTATCAAGCTGCCAACTCTAAAAAGTCGTAGAACTGTGCTGAACATATCGTTTATTTTCAACATAATTATTGGCGATGTATGCTCTGGTTTTTTAATCAACGATATAACTTTTAATGTCCCACAACGTCCTTCACGTTATTTTTGTCCACTATCAGTTAAATTTTTCAGAGCAAATTATGCCAATGGTGATCCTTTGAGAAGGATGTGCCACGAGTTCAACAAATTTTATAATTTTATTGATTTTTCTTCAAGCCACAGTACAATAAAAAATAAAATATTAATTTATCTAAACTCATAATTTTGTACTAAACTTTTGTAGATATTATTATTATTTTATGTTTTATACTAATGTTTAAAAAATTTATGTAAACAATTTAACTGTCTGTAAGGATCATTATCCATAGACAAATAAATAAATAAATAAATAAATAAATAAATAAATAAAACCCTTGAATATTTGTGTAAATTCCTTTTATATGCTGTAGTTGTTATGTAGTTAAACCCATTAAACGCACTCTCTGCTGTTTGTTGCGTGATTTTCCTCTAGATTTAAATTTAGCCTTTGATTTTCTTTTTTACAATTTACACAATTATTTATTTGGTCCTTATTACATTCTTTACTCCTATGGCTTCCATGGCATTTTAAACATACATTATCATTTCTACATTCTGAAGATTTGTGGTTGAATCCTTGGCATTTAAAACATTGAATTATATTTGTACCATCAAATACCTTGCATCTATCCCATCCAATATTGAGTTTTTCAACAGCTAAAGCTTTTGAGTATGTTTCTTTGTCTATTTTTAGTTTTGCACCAAATATTGTTCTGTTATATCGTTTGATTTCGAATATTTTTATCACTTCAAGATGGCTATCTTTCATGATTTCATTTTGCTTCTTCAATTTTTGAACTATCTCTTCATTACTCAATTTAAAGTTTAAACCTGTTATTAAAATTTTCATATTAAAATCATTTGGTATTTTTACTTCATAGTCGTTACTAATTTGCGTTTGTATAGCCTCCTTTATTTTCTCACGCTCTTCGACGTTTTCACTTTGTATTATTAATGTACCATTTTTTCTGTTTTCAACATTCGTTATTTTAAAATCAATTGGATCTACTTTTTTATTTAAATCAGCTTTTGTTTTTTCCACACTTTGTTTCTCTTTAGGTTTAACTATTAGGGGAACATTTTTAGGTAAATCTGGCATTTTCATATTTGATTTTAAGGATTGCGCATATGATATTTTTGATGTTTTCCCGTTTTCTACTATTATTGTTTTCTTTATTTCGTTGCACACTTTAACATTGTTCTTTTCAATTGCTTCACATATTGTTTCTGTCTTCTTTTGCTCAATTTCATTTATGTTTCCATATAATTTTTTAATCTCTACAACATTTTTGTCACATAATTTCTGAATATTGTCAATTTTTTTAAATCTTTCATCATATCTTTTTTCAATTGCTTCCAATAAGTTTTTAATTTCGTGTTCATTTTTTTTAAGTGCATTTTCAAATTCATGTTTGTATTCCAACAGTGTTTGTTTGTTTTTTTCAACAATATTTTGTATTTCCCGTAATTCAACGTCTATATTTTGAATATAGAGCATACAATCATTACATATGAACCTTACAAAATTGTCTTCATCAATAATCTTTGCCGAGTATTGGTCTATTCCTGCACATTTCTTTGTAAAGT
>OY776281.1:36598165-36605665 GCA_963675445.1 Linnaemya vulpina
ATGTGGACCCTGACAAAATACTAATTATTGAACTAAGTCAATATGACCAAATTAAAGAATAAATTATAAAAGTCAGACGTTTTAGCTTAAACAAATATTATTAGGATATATAACAGTTATTTATATGTACATATATATATATATATATATATATATATATATATATATATGTATATGTATATATGTATATATATATATATATATATATATATATATATGTATATATATAATATATATATATATATATATATATATATATATACACATATATATATATATATATATATATATATATATGTACATATATATATATATATATATATATATATATATATATATACATATATATATATATATATATATATATATACATATATATATATATATATATATATATATATATATGTGTGTGTACATAAATGTACAAATATGTATAAATATATTTTTTTTTTTATTATAATCGCTCATTGTAGCCTATAGTTTACAAGCTGAACTAACAAATGTAAATAAAAAAAATAAATTAGTTGGCAACATTTGCTGAAAATTGATATTTGTTTTCAGACTGCTGGGTTTCGTCGTCACCACATATCTTCTGCGATTTCATAGAGTAATATTGAAGTGTTGTGCTTTTGTCTTGACTGTACTCTCTTTATAATTTGGAGATAAATATTTAAATTTTATCTTGAAGTAGCGTTTTTGTAAAAATTTGAAGTTTTTTGGGGTTTTTTTTTGGCAATTAAATACTGTTGCCAGTAGGCTACATCAGGTAAAAAGGTGTAAAAATTTGATTGACAGTGGTAGTAGTAATTGTCGGTTGTTTTTATGTGTAATTTTGTTTATTACTTGTTTCTGTGATTCAGGATGTCTCGTAAGCGCCCTCTTAGTGACGAAAGTATTATTGCTACTCTGAATGAGATTTTAGATAGTGAAGATGGCCTAGATTTTGATGTCGACAGCATTGGCGATCCTGATTTTACTCCTGACTTAGAACCTTTTGAAGATGAAGCCCCAGATGTAGAAATTGACTTTGACGATATAATAGAAACTTTAGAAAGCGTAGATGAAACAGCACCGTCACACGAAAAATCTTCTGAATCTTCCCATGCCAAGAACCCAAGAAAGGACACTAAGAAGCCATCTAACCAAAATTTGCTCTGGAAAAGGAAGAATCTTGAGTTGAATTTAGAGCAGCTCACGTTTAAGGGAAACAAGATACTAGGCCCTGATCTTCTTCAACTAGAAACTCCCGAACAGTTTTTCTTGTACTTATTTCCGAAAAAACTTTTTAATAAAATAGCGGAGGAGACCAATTTGTACCAAGTGCAGAAAGATCCCAACAATACCTTTCGAATAAGTGAAGACGATGTCACCCAATTTATAGGTGTGGCATATCTAATGTCTCTAATCCAACTCCCTAGAGTTACCAACCACTGGAGTCCAGTACTAGGTACTCCTGTAATACAGGAGACAATGAGTCTAAATAAATTTGAAAAAATTCGACAAACCTTACACTTCAATGATAATAGCAAAGATCTGCCCAGGAGTAATCCTGATTGTGATCGTCTGTATAAAATACGTCCAGTGGTGGACATCTTGAATGAGTCATTCGGCAAAATCCCAAAGGAGGAGCACCTATGTGTGGACGAGCAAATGTGCTCCACAAAAGCACGGAATACCTTGAAGAGGTATAACCCTAACAAACCACATAAGTGGGGTTATAACGTGTTTGTGTTGAGCGGCGTTTCTGGGTTTGCGTATAAAACAGAAATTGAAACGGAAAGAAAATGTCGTTTTGAAAGAGGAGCCAGATTTAGGTGCTTCATCTAATGTCGTCATGAGGCTAGCACGAATTATTCCGAGGAACCAAAACTTCAAACTTTATTTCGACAACTATTTTACTTCTCTTCGTCTAATGGAATATCTGGCCAAAGAAGGCATTCTCAGTCTTGGTACTATTAGAAGAAACAGAATACAAGATTGTAAGCTGTCGTCAGAAAAGGCAATTACGAAAAAAGAACGAGGCTATTCCGAAGAATACGTAGCTGACGTCAACGGCATTGATGTCTCAACTGTTGCATGGAAGGACAACAGAATTGTTAATCTGGCTTCCACATTTGCTGGGCAAAAACCTGAGGCTGATGTTCGAAGATGGGACAAACGAAATAAAAAATATATTGAAATAAAGCGACCTTATGTGGTCGGTGAGTACAACCGCCACATGGGTGGTGTTGATCTCCTTGACAGCATCATGGCATTATACAAAATACGATTGCGAAGCAAAAGGTGGCCCATGCGAATTTTTTATCATTATTTAGATGTAACCATGTTTTCGAGATTTTCACCTTTCATAAGTATATTATAAATTTTGTAACTGCAATATTGCTTAAAGGCAACACACCCTCTTTGTCTAATTTTCTCTCAAAATAAAAAAAATAAATAAAAATAAAAAAATGCGTGTATTTTATTTTGTTGTTTAAAACCTCTATACAAAAAATTATTTCAATCGGAGTGGTTGAGTAATAGAGGGTTAACAACAGAACAAAAGGAAAAAAGTAAATTTAAAAATTTGCAAATAAAAGCATGAAAGTCGTTATGTGCTAATTAACGATTTCTTAATGGTAATGTTTTCGCCATTGCTAGTTTGATGTAAAAACAACATCCAAATTTTTTGATTGATTCTACTTGTTCAATAATGGTGTCGTCACTATACAGGTTATGGGAATTTACGTCAGAAATATTGTTTTCCGAAAATATGAAAGTTTGTAGTTTTGTTGGTGAAAATTTTTGCTCCAGATTTCAAAGCCTATCAAGTAATTTCGTCTATAAAATTTTGCATGAAAGAGTTACAAACCTCATTACCATATTCCTCTTGTGGTGGAATGTACTCATTAATGATGATAGTGATATCATTAAAAGCTATTGAAAATAAAACCACTGATAAAGTGAGCAATGCTTACCTCTAACACGAATTCCGCGCAAATAAGTATTCAACTGCACATCAAAGAGTCGCAAAATCAATCAAAAGTTGAGAAGTTTGATATGCTATGCGGTGCTGTCAATGATTTTATTGCTGCCAAAAAAGAAAGCTGCGATAGAAGCCGCAATGCAGTTTTTTTTAAGGTTCTAGATTCCTACCTGCTAACACACTCGGAGGAGGACCAGGACAATTTAAAAATCGAAATTTTAAATCTTGTTTTTAACAAAAAGTAAGAGTTAAACGTTTGTATCTAGTCTTAGTAATAAAAGTTTTGTATCTAGTCTTAGTAATGAGTTTATTTTTTGTTTTGATATCTTTTTCTTTGTGTATATGAATGTATATATTGTTTTTATTAATTTATTATAACTTCAATTTCCACCTAAACTAATGAATTAAATGTTCCTTTTTATTTAAGTTTCTTACTGATTTAGTGTTCGTCTTTTTGAAAAATATGAAAAAAATTGAATTGAAGTTTCTAAAAAGATATTTTGGTTTTATTTGATCATGGTTTCATATATGTTCTATAGAAGAACAATAGGGGATGGTTTTATAAGCATTGTAGATGCATTTCTTGATTATAATCATGAAAAGAAATGCAGAATGTACTGCCATTAATAAATGCTATAATGATATATGGCGTGCAACATCTTTATATTATAGAGTCTTTGCCCGAGCATTATACATTAAGATAAGTATTGCACAAATTTCAAAAATGTCTTCGATATCCATTTTCAAATTTGTATATATTTTTATCAAACATGCAAAACACACGCCAATTAAAAAACAGCTGACTTATTATCCGTTCACAAAGCCCTCATTGTGACAGCCTTCTCCGTCAATGCGAGGCGCTGCAAAGTATGGTAGATCGCAAATCTAACTGGACAAAATTAATAAATCGCGTTGGGTTCACTTCATACCTATGAATTAAATAAAAATTGAGTTCAAATATATAAATGATTATAAAAAATCAAAAGACAATTTTTTTAAATAAAATGAGGCAAACATAAACAGTTCTCATTTAAAACATTAAAAATGGTTTTTTAAAACATCTTCGAAGCTTAATTGTAGTTATATATACTAGCATTTAGGTTGAATATAACTAAGATTCATGGTTAATAAAATTATTATGTGGGTTTTTACACATAGAGCTTTTAATTTATTCACTTTCATGTGCATTTTTAAAAGATTTCCTCCTCAAAAGCATCAACAGATAATCATGAAAGAACTTCTTTTGTTATCAAACCTCGAACTCGAAAGGGAATTTGACGCAAACTTGCGATAAAAGGATCCGAAGAAATTAAGAGTCGATTGAAAAGATCTGTATTTTTGTCTATTCTTGATGTTTTTATAGTAAACAACTCTCTAAATTCCCTCGTGTCCTTATTTCTTGTTTCTCGACCTTCTTCTATGTCTTTCCCATGAAAAAGGATTTTATGGACTCTAACTGGCATAATGTACCATGGGTATTCGTTTAAGTATAAACAATAAAACATTCAAAAGCATCTTCATCAATAGGGTAACCACTACCTAAAATTTCCAAATTAATATGAAAACGTTCAATTGATTCTTTATTGACACCAGTGATTTCTGAACTCTTTTTCTGCTGCTGTAAAAAACCGCCTAGCAGTATTACCGTCATTCGTATTACCTCCTTGTTGTGTTGGCATATCTACGAGCAAACCCATCTCATTTCGAAATCTCTGTTGAATATTTTTTTTTTTCTTCAGTCACTTTTTCTTTATTTGTCGGTCCTCCAGCTTGCCAGGTCTTTATAGGAAGCTTTTATGCTATGTGTAAAAAACACTCCATAAATCGGATCCACGAATATAGCATAAACATTCCAAAGGTTAAAGATCGTTAATCGACAATTTTGCTTAAAATCGGAGAAGGTTTATGATAGTGCAGTACAAATTTTACCGTCTATCATAGTAAGCATAAAAGTTGGCTCAACAAGAAAACTTTGTTCGCCATTTGTGATACAATTGGAGACAACTCTCTAATTTCTTGCTGTACTATAGAAATTAGTTACTTGCTGTATAGAGAAATTAACTCAGTGGACTCTTTGGCAAAAACAATCTTGATTGGACGGCAGTACCTTGTAGATGAAGGAGCAGGATTTTGTCATACAATTATTTTTCTTTGTGTAGAACTAAAATGCATTTCAATGGTTCTCCTCCGAGGAAAGCTTCTGTTTATACTGCTTTTGCTGAGATCCATCGCATCCCATTTTATAAAAATATTAATATCAGCTTTTAGTTCATCAATACCAAGTAAAATCTCTTTTTGAGCCAAACAAAGCCTTTCAATAGTATGATTCACTAAAGACTGGAGTTAACTTTTTGCATGCATCTCAGTAATTTCTGTTTCAACTGGATATCATTTTTCTTAGCTTTTTGAACGTTAGTTTAGAAGGGAAAAAGAATTTTGCATTTCGCGTTGAGCTTTATACAAATAACATCGTATTGATGTTTCGACAAATTAGCATTAACCATTAAAGGTAAGGCTTCATCGGGAGAAAGGCTCCCTAAAGGCACAGGCTCAGAGCTTAATCTCTTATACACTTTTTGCACTTCCGTACCTTTACTGAATGAAGCTTCCAAAAGATCTTTCACAAGTCTGGCTGAACCTCGCTCTCAAATTTTGCGAAACACTTGCTCACTAGCTTTTATAATTTCTCGATGGTCAGTTGAATCTAAAAGACTTTGTATCTTTCGATTTTTCACAACAGTCTTCAAAGTTTTTCGGTTTTCATCCAGCTTTCGTACAACTTTTCCGTTGTACACTTTCAGGCAACTTATACGGTTTATTAAGCCAAATTTAATTTAATATTAAGAAACGGTCACGATGTCTCCCACTTTTGATCCATTTTTCGGCTATCTTAAAACAAATAATATTTTTGGTTTAAGATTTCTTCTCACGTCTTCTGGTATATTTTGAAGACCATACCCATTCTTCAAAAATATCCTTTCGCGAAAGAGTGGAGAAAAGTAATGTATGTCCAGCTAGATTTGTGATTTACCACAGTGTGCGCTGCTCGAAGGTTGCAAGCCTTGTTGTGACGACTCATCCCGCGAGCATTGCTTTTTCGGCGTAGCTGCAGCATACGCTTCTGCTACTTTTTAGAGGGCGAGTAGCCGTCTCTAGCGGTTAGTGTGGCCTTGGCTCATGACAGCGAGGATTTCTTCTTAATGTGCATTGACTTTTCGATATAGCGTCCGGCAGTCCGTTCTTCAGCGAAGGCTTTGCGCGCTTGCTGTTGGCGGTCACGCTTCTTCTTCGATTGCACGGTTGGTGGCACTTCTTTATTCATAGCTACGACAGTTTCATGCGATTCACCTTTTTTTGAGGCGTCCGATGGAACTACCTCTAGTGATATGGTAGGTACCGTGCCATTGCTAAAATCACTCCAGTTGGCACACCTGCCGATTTCTTATTGGGTGTATCTGGCACTGCGGAGATTTTTCCGGTTTGCGCATCCTTCTCTTACTGGAAAATTGATCAGCCTTTTCTATTGCAGCAGTGCTTGGACTATCGTCCAAGGACAGACTGCACTGTAATTATGCCCTACCCTAAGTAAGAACAAGGGGTTTGGGTCAATCATCCAGTTTGAATTTTTCACGCTGGCTGTTTTTCCCAGTTGGTTTTTTAAAACTAAATTTTCATTACACGAGTTGCACCTAATGCACTGACGGTTTACACTAATTTACAACCCTCCCATTCCTTGGCATCGGAGGAGAACTGTCCACGATTAGTCCTTTTTAAGCATTAACTATCCATTAAAGTTCTCGGCACTGCTGCCAACCGCCTCAATCTTACAAATGGTTTAGTTTTGGTCCGAGATCTCCATTACATCGACATTCCATTAAGGAGAATCGTCCCTACCCAGATATGAGCCTATGGCCATCTATAAATGTGCGATGCTATCATACTGGTCCTGTAAGGGCTGTCCGCCACCACGACCTCATACTAGCGCATGTCGAACGTTTAAGGTAATTTCCTCATTACTACCTCACTCAAGAATTGTAATTTAAATATTGATCAGGAGCCGCACTCTAACGATACCCCTCACTGAGTTCTTGCAGTTAGAGCCTTTGCGCGGTACGCTCAAAACAAGAGCGAAACCAACGACATAGAGAGTATACAATGAAAGCCAAATTCGACGCAATCCTGCCAGCTACCTTGTTATATAATAGTTTACAGGCTCAAACCGAATCCTGGATATGAGGGAGATGAAACTGATCACTTGTATATCTGCCACCTGAGGACGCTTCCTATGGGATATAACAAAACGCCAACATATCTTAAATATTCCACGTGACGTGGATACTGTTAGTACTGACGGAATTCTTTGTATCAGAAGCGCTAATATAAATAGAGACATCATCTTCAAACATGAACACCACCTCTTTAGAACTAATTCGTTAGCTTTAGTAAATTTCGATATTCATACTGGTGATTTTAACAATCAGTTGATCTAAAAAACACTTACGAACTGCAGCAAATATCATTCGTGTGTTTCAGAA
>OY776281.1:36613165-36615665 GCA_963675445.1 Linnaemya vulpina
TATTTGAGAATCTGTGCAGCATGTATATAGTATTGTCGATCCATATTCAAAATGTGGTTTGATAATCGTGTTGTATATATTTATCGATGTTATAGTTGATATTTTGTTTCTAATTCGTTTGTAAAATCCAATTTTTTTTCCAATTTTTTTACATATATATTCTAAATGTTCCTTAAAATTTAATTCATTATCAATTTGAAACCCCAGATATTTAATACTATTTACTTTTTCTATTATTACGTCATTTACTTTGAAAGTTATGTCATTGTTCATATTGATTTCCAATATCTTTGTTTTATTTTCGTTTAATTTTAATTTATTCATTTTTAACCAATTGTTAATTCTGTTCATATCCGCTTCTAAATTTTCATAACATATTTCATCTGTTGATGCTTCTGAGAAAACTAGAGTATCATCAGCATATAGTATTATTTCACATTTTTCCAAATTTTTTTCCATATCGTTTATATATATGATAAATAATAGCGCCCCCAGAATTGAGCCTTGAGGTACACCAAAATCGTTTTCAATTTCTCTTGATTTTTCATTATTAACCTTTGTCTTCTGTCTTCTATTACTAAGGTATGATTGAAACCATTTCAATTCAGTGTCCTGTATACCATACATGTATAATTTCTTCAATAAAATTTCTCGATCGATTGTTTCGAATGCTCTTTTAAAGTCCAGGAACAGAGCTGCAATTTTGTTATTTCTCTCCACAAATTTCCATCTATTGATAACATAATTTAGTGCAGTCTCACATGAGTGTTTTTTTCGAAAGCCTGATTGGTATTTTGAAAGGATTTTGTGTTTTTCAATGTATTCTTCCAATTGGTTTTTTACTATTTTCTCAAGGATTTTTTCACACGTTTTTAGTCCATTAATAGGGCGGTATTCTTCGCACTTAATCGTATTTTTGACCTTCTCAATCGGTGTGATTATGGATTCCTTCCAATTGGTTGGAAATATTCCAGTTTCTAATGATTTGTTTATTATATTAAGTAGTTTATTGCCAATTAAGTCCCAGTTATCTAATATTAATTTGTTATTTATTTTATTGTAATCTGGTTTATTATTTAGGTTTTTACAAATAATTTTTAATTCTTGTAGATTTATTGTACAAAATTTTAATTTAGTGTTTATCACAGATATTTTATTCTCATATTGCACGTAGTCAATGGAATTATTGATTTCTTTAATGCTATCTACAAAATATTTATTAAAATTATTGGCTATTTGTATTTTATCCTTATATTCTGTGTTTTCAAATATCACAGTTTTTATTACAGGTCTAGGGTTTCTTAGCACAAGTTCCTTTATTCTTTTCCACATTTCTTTTTGGTTATTTGTATTGCATATTCTATTTTCTATATATTTGTTTTTTTCTTTCTCAATATTAATCTTATATATATTTCTTATCGCTTTATAGTTGTTCCAAGCCTCATTAGTATTTTCAATAACTGCTCTTTGGTATCTAAAAATTTTTTCCCTTTTCATATTTTTAAGTTCGTTATTAAACCATTTATTCTTGATACCATATTTTTCACTTATTTTAGTTTTTACAGTAAACTTTTTTATTGTATTTTCGAGGCTTTCATCGATATGATTTACACAATAGTTTACATTATTTATGTCATTATATTTTAAGATTTTGTTAAGTTCGTTTCTAAAATTAATTTTATTGTATTTAAATATCTCTACTTCTGCAACTTCATCATTACGTGTATTTTCATTATTGATAAAAATGTTAATAGTTTCGTGATCTGCTATTTTGTTATCTTTGTTTATTTGTGCTAAAATATTTGGTTATTCGTTATTACATAGTCTATTAATGTTTTGGAATTCTTTGTTGTTCTAGTATACACGTCTAATATTTGTTTTAAGCCATTGTCATTCAGGATACTTTCCATTTTATTTTTATAATAGTCTTTTTTCATCCAATCTATATTAAAATCACCTACTATTACTATATCACAGTTCACTTCACATATTTCTTCTAATATATCCCTAAAATCACTGCAGAATTCAGATTTCTGGCTACTTGGCGATCTATATACTGCTGTTATTAAAAATGATATTTTATCGTATGTTACCTTATGCACACTTATCCAATATTTTGTGTCCTTTACATATTCTTTTATCTTCGTGATGTTCCAGAATTTTTTGAAGTACATAGTTACTCCCCCAGTTTTATTGGATTTAGATAAAGTGCTAATCTGTTGATAATATTTCAATTCAATTTCAGATTCATTTACGGCCTCGGTCAAGTGCGTTTCAGATAAAATTATAAAATCTGGCTTTTCTTCCTCAATTGTTATTTCCAGTTGGTTGAAGTTATTAATTAGTCCTTGTATGTTGGTATATATTCCGTGTAGTTTCTTTGATTGTTATGTTGCAATTCCTATCCTTCTTTTCTTTAAATTAAGTTTGTTTTGATACACTGGACATTCTTTACTGTTAGTGGTGTGATTTTCATCTAGTCCTAAATTAAGTCTTTTAT
>OY776281.1:36620291-36625291 GCA_963675445.1 Linnaemya vulpina
ATATATATATATATATATATATTATATATATATATATATATATATATATGTATATATATATATATATATATATATATATATATATACATATATATATATATATATATATATATATATGTATGTATATATATATATATATATATATATATATATATATATATGCATTTTTACTTTATATAGACATACAAACATTTCCTTATTTCAGTTGCAAGAGGATGAACTGAGAGAAGCTGTATTATTAGTTTTTGCAAATAAACAAGATTTACCAAATGCAATGAGTGCTGCTGAATTAACTGACAAACTGCATTTAAATCAATTGAGGAGTCGGCATGTAAGTGAATTATACATACACAATATTAATACTATGACTTAAAATAAAAGTAAATATTATACACGTATCTGAATCAAAGTATTTTTCATTAGTATTTAAGCTTGTGTTTAAACTTGTTCTGTGCAAATTTTTGACAAGTGTTAAAGAATATTCCCTTTAGTTCGTTGTATATCCTTTTAAAGGTTTAAACAGTGCTGATACAATGGTTTGGATATATATATATATATATATATATATATATATATATATATATATATATATGTATGGAGTATACACCCGGGACCTTTTCAATATCAAAAAATTAATTAATTAGATATATATATATATATATATATATATATATATATGTATATATATATATATATATATATATATATATATATAATATATATATATATATAATATATATATATATATATATATATATATATAATATATATAATATATATAATATATATATATATATATATTAAGGGTGTTCTTATTTTGAAATTTTTGAAATTTATCAACCGCCGGCCCGATTCTTGTTCCCTTCTGTTAAAAATGTAATCCTGTAAAATTTGGAGTCAATCCGATAATTTTTAGTGGACCCGGAAACGATTTGAAAATTTTCATGGGGTCTATATGGGCAAAATATCCATTTTTAACGAAAGTAGTTACATTTTAATTTTGAACTTTATTTTATCCATCACAAAAGGAAATGAAACAATAACTGTTTTTCGTTTTCTTCTCTTAAAATTATAAAAAATAAATATCAAATGCATGGTATTGACTGTTTAGTTCTCTAAAGTCGCAATAACAGTTACCTACTTAAAAAAACATAAATTTATTTTTGCACGCTTTACTTTTGGCGCAGAACATATTCCAAGAAATTGTGTACTCTTGAGCTACTAATAATAATTGCATATACTGCTGATAACGGGACATTTTCGAGAACATTTTCTCTTGTGTTTTTAATTTTCGCTTTATTTTTGGCTTTGGAAGCAAACAGTTCATAGTTCCACTTAAAATCGTAATTTGTGATCGAAGTGGAGTGAGTTCTTATCAGTGAAATCGAAAAGAATTAATAATTTAATAATAGATTTTTCTAGATTAATTTGTTATTTAATTATTGTTATATAATAAAAGAAATTAATAATGTCGAGTGCTTCAGTTATTGGAACGCGTAAAGCCATTGAAAATTTGAAGAAAATCGATCTAATTGGAAATGTTTCTCATCAAATTACTGGTGCAAAACTACCGTCTAATCGTCAGGTCTTGCAAGTTTTATTTTACAACATGCGGTTTGTAAAAATGACTGCGATGCTTGGTGCGAAGCTAGCAATTAGTGCAGTGGAAATATTTTGGCAGCAAGCACGTATACCTATTCGAGAAGAGCACAAATGCGTTGAAAAGCTTGTAAAATTATACGACAAATGGAAAATCATTCAGAAAACAGTTCCTGGTAAAAGGTCGAGTTCCCAAAAAGAAGCTGCTGAGTCATTTTTGAATAGTCTAGACGACTTATTTGATATTGCTACCGCTGATGCACTAGAAAAAATTCGGATTGCAGAAGATAGAGAGTTTCTTGAAATGCAAAGAAAAAAAGGACGTCCCAGTTGTATGGCTGGTGTTGACAAGGTTTTGTGGGATCGGGAAAATAGAGCACAAGTACGAAAAGATAAGGAAGCTGCAAGGAAAAGAAAGCATGAGGAGGAAATGAGCCGCACAGGTAAGGGTGACGAACTTCAATATTGTAATGTTTTATTTTTCATATTTTATAGATGTTTCTCAATTAATGGAGTGTAATGATGAAGGTGATATTAGTGACATATCAAGCAACGAGATGCATAATGATGAAACACATGTAACCTCAAAAAGTAATCATGGTCAAAAACGAGGGCGCAAAAATTTTTTAACAGCAAGGTTGCTAGCAGCTCTTGACAATGCCAAAGTGTCTGATGGAATGGCAGTTCATATTCTCATAGCAGCAGGTGAAGCATTTGGACTACGTGTAGAAGAACTTGCAATCAATCGTTCAACTATTCATCGTTTACGCCAAGAGAACCGTTTAAGGGAATCTGAAGAAATTTCAGCTAATTTCACTGATAATGTAAATTGTGATTTTCAGCAAGAGTTGGTTTTTGATATTGTAACAATCTTTTCATCATTTATAGGTGAGTAAAACTGGATCGCTGGTAGCTCATTTTGATGGAAAATTCATGAAAGACTTGATCGGCCCCACGAAGGTTGAGCGAATCGCAATTTCTGTTAGTTTCAACGGCACTACTTTCGTTAAAAATGGATATTTTGCCCATATAGACCCCATGAAAATTTTCAAATCGTTTCCGGGTCCACTAAAAATTATCGGATTGACTCCAAATTTTACAGGATTACTTTTTTAACAGAAGGGAACAAGAATCGTGCCGGCGAACTAGAAAAAACTCTTTTTAAAATTTTCCCATACAAATAAGAACACCCCTAATATATATATATATATATATATATATATATATAATATATTATACATATATATATATATATATATATATATATATATATATACATATGTGTGTATGTAGATATAATATATATATAATATATATATATATATATATATATATATATATATATATATATAAATATATATATATAATATATATATATATATATATATATATATATATATATATATATATATATATATATATATATTAGGGGTGTTCTTATTTGTATGGGAAAATTTTAAAAAGAGTTTTTTCTAGTTCGCCGGCACGATTCTTGTTCCCTTCTGTTAAAAAAGTAATCATGTAAAATTTGGAGTCAATCCGATAATTTTTAGTGGACCCGGAAACGATTTGAAAATTTTCATGGGGTCTATATGGGCAAAATATCCATTTTTAACGAAAGTAGTTACATCAAATGAAATTTCATATTAAAAAATAATTGTATTTTATATAATAAATTTATTAATCATTACTATTTTATTTATCATGTTATTAAAGTAGCTTTGTTATATGATGGATATTTCATTCGATAAGCCTCAACAACCTGAAGCAACAATTGTTTTTCGTCTTCATCATTTGTCAAGATTCTATTATAGTCTTGAATAAACTTAACGCCTCTCTCTGCAATATCATTGACGACAAATAAGTCCTTACATGCGGTCCAACCTTCTTCAAATGCGTATGATGTTTCCCAACTTGAAGGCTCTAACAGTAAAAACTCCATTGGCAAACCAAATTTACTAAAGAAACATTTTGTTTTCTCTGACACGAAATCACACAACGAAATATTTTTAAAATCCAATAAATTCGAACATCTTCGACCATTTTCTAATTTTACTACTGGTTCCTTTAATTTGAGGTTTTTAAGCATTTTCTGTTTCTCTTCTATGGGTATTTTCGAATCATAAAAAGCCAGAGCTACTACTTGCTCTGAAATGTACCATAAATGGTTTCTCATTTTTTTTAGAATTATTGCTGATATGTCCGTGTCTATTTCAGTATACTTTATGGCATCTTGAATAAAAGTTAAATCTTGAAGCGGTGCGTCTATAGCATTAGTGCATTTGAACCAAACTTTGATATAAAGAGTCACTATAAAAACGCAAATATCGCGTAAACCATTGAATTCCTTCTTCGTTAGTTTGAATTGATCACGGAACATAAATATTTTCAAGGAATATATAGCCTTTGCCATCCAGCGTGCATGGCTAGTTGGTCCAGGCGTTCGGAAATTATACTGCTCTGCACCGACAAACATCAAAGCCAACTGTAGTAATTCTTTATAGTCTTCTCGATTTTGAGATTTAGCCAGTTGAGCATAGCAAAAAGTTTTACAGTGTTCTAGTTCAGCTGCACTTATTTTTTCACAAATGGTCGAATTTTCAATGCCACTTTTGAAAGCTAGTTTATTTATATTTGGCCAAAATTTTCCAAATCTTTCAAAGATGGGAACTTCTGGTGCAGAGGTTGAAGAAAGTTTTGTTTCGAAAACACTTCGCAAAACGACCTCATAAATATGGTGGCGGCAAGGTAGATTGATAAGACTACGGCCAATTTTTTTTTCTAAAAGAACTGCAGCACCTGTTTTTATGCCAGTATTTGTTGACGTTGTATCATATGACAAGCCTTTGACTTGATCAACAATTTTCCATTCACGTAATTTTTCATACACTATATCAGCAATATTTTCACCACTCGAAGATGCTACTTTTGGTGCGCCGAGAAATTTTGATGTGCCGTTGAAACTAACAGAAATTGCGATTCGCTCAACCTTCGTGGGGCCGATCAAGTCTTTCATGAATTTTCCATCAAAATGAGCTACCAGCGATCCAGTTTTACTCACCTATAAATGATGAAAAGATTGTTACAATATCAAAAACCAACTCTTGCTGAAAATCACAATTTACATTATCAGTGAAATTAGCTGAAATTTCTTCAGATTCCCTTAAACGGTTCTCTTGGCGTAAACGATGAATAGTTGAACGATTGATTGCAAGTTCTTCTACACGTAGTCCAAATGCTTCACCTGCTGCTATGAGAATATGAACTGCCATTCCATCAGACACTTTGGCATTGTCAAGAGCTGCTAGCAACCTTGCTGTTAAAAAATTTTTGCGCCCTCGTTTTTGACCATGATTACTTTTTGAGGTTACATGTGTTTCATCATTATGCATCTCGTTGCT
>OY776281.1:36630291-36635291 GCA_963675445.1 Linnaemya vulpina
AAATGATTCAGGGACAAGCTTACCGCGTAAACATCTACCGAAACGGAGTTGTCCAGATCATCTGGCGTCGGCCTTAGATTTCCCTAGGAAGAGGGGCAGTGTGACGACAAAAGTCGACCGACTCGTTTTTGCCGCAACAATAATAAATTCGTTTGGAATGATTATTTAAGTTTTTTTTTTAAAGTTGTTTTTGAACAAATAATATAACTGTACGGCCTATGTAAAGAATAGTATTTAAGTTTATTGTAATGGAATTTTTTTCTTTTTATTCTCATGTTTGGAGTACAGTTTCTTTTATATATTTACGCATGTACACGCGCGCATGAAAATTGATCATGTATTCTTTTATATATTTTTTTTTGTCCTCTAAAATAAATAAGACGAATATGTATGTAAGGGTGCACTGAGAGTTATATACCTGCACAATCATGTTAAAAGCATTTAAAGCTGACAGCCTCTCTGGAAGTATTTCTCACAGACATGCGCACTCCCGCAGCTAACAACAGAACTTGAAATATTCACTGTTCTGTGTACATGCATGTTGTTGTGTGTATTTCTGTGTGCGCGCCACGAATAGTATAAAAGGCGAACAATTGTTAAACAAGAGGGAGTTGGGTGGCAGCTTGCGATGCGACAAGAGCTAGTTTATTAGGTAGAGGGCTCACCCGTACTTGACAAACATCTTGTAGTATAAAGCTGTTGGAGAAACCTATAGAGAAATAGGAGTCTTTTCCAACTACTGGAAGAATTAGTTATTGAGTGAGGGATCGCCCGGCTACATAACTATTTGTTCTCAAGGCAGGGAGCGGTTATTGAGTGAGGGATCACCCGGCTGAATAACCACTTACTCTTGCTTTCCAGTCGGAGTGGGGAGACGAGGATTGTATTCAGGGCTCTCCCGTTGCAATTGTCGATCCTGCACTTGCTCTCCAGTAAAGGTCGTGGAGACGAGGATTGTATTCAGGGCTCTCCCGTTGCGATCTTCGATCCTTGAGGCGCCTCGTGTAGGCTGAGAACAGTGGCATCGGTCGTCCAGCCTCTGACCTCCACCAACACCGTCGCTGGACCATTTGGGGACTCCTCGCTGTTCCATCCCCATATTTAAGTATACATAGATGTAAGGATACTTTAAGAAATATTTAGTATATATAAACATTGGAAATCAACTGAAGATACGAAGGTGTTTTATTTAACTACAAAAAATCAACGACCCCTGGACACCGCTGAGCCTATCCTAGCACCCAGCGGAAAACGTGTCGTTACATTGGCGCCCGAGCAGGGACTTATCTGTCTACCAGCATCAATTGGGACAGATTTGTTCATAAAAAAAAAAAAAAAAAAAAAAAAAATAACCCTAGTGACATTTTTGGCGACAGGGTAATAATCCAGAATGTCGATTGACAACTTCACCAAAGAAAAGCCCTTGAAAACTTCATGGGTCTATTCCTTGAAGAAAGATGATATCGTATCGTATTTATCTGAATTCGAACAGATCACCAGTGGAACCGTAGAAGAACTATATATATATATATATATATATATATAATATATATATATATATATATATATATATATATAATATATATATATATATATATATATATATATATATAATATATATATATATATATATATATATATATATATAATATATATATATATATATATATATATATACATATATATAATATATATATATATATATATATATATATATATAATATATATATATATATATATATATATATATATATATAGATATATAATATATGTAATATATATATATATATATATATATATATATATATATATATGTGTGTATATATATAATATATGTAATATATATATATATATATATATATATATATATATATATATATATATATGTATATACATCACTTGTAAGGCCTGTGTTGGAGTACGGATCGGTAATATGGGACCCTATATATAAAACACATTTTGGCGCTATCGAATCTGTACAAAAACAGTTTCTTATTTTTTGTCTTCGTGGGTTAAACTTTAACCCAATGAATTTACCATCATATTCCGCTAGACTTTCCCTTATCAAGCTGCCAACTCTAAAAAGTCGTAGAACTGTGCTGAACATATCGTTTATTTTCAACATAATTATTGGCGATGTAAGTTCTGGTTTTTTAATCAACGATATAACTTTTAATGTCCCACAACGTCCTTCACGTTTGTTTTGTCCGCTATCAGTTAAATTTTTCAGAGCAAATTATGCCAGTGGTGATCCTTTGAGAAGGATGTGCCACGAGCTCAACAAATTTTATAAATTTATTGATTTTTCTTCAAGCCACAGTACAATAAAAAACAAAATATTAATTTATCTAAACTCATAATTTTGTACTAAACTTTTGTAGATATTATTATTATTTTATGTTTTATACTAATGTTTAAAAAATTTATGTATACAATTTAAGTGTCTGTAAGGATCATTATCCATAGACAAATAAATAAATAAATAAAAAAAGAAAAAATATATAATATAATATAATATATATATATATATATATATATATATATATAATATGTAATATATAATAATATATAATATATAATATGTAATATATATATAATACATAATATATAATATGTAATATATATATAATACAAGTTGTAAAACCGGAAGAATTTTACAACGCGACAAGTGTCCTTCAATATTGTCAGGCACCATACGAAAAGATTCCTTGTTTAACCGATAATTAGCTGTAAATTTTCAAAGCTGCAATCTCTAAGAATTCGTGTCATAACCTTTTCAGGGCGTTCATCTTCCATTAACAAAAATGCTACAACTGCTGATGTCATTTTATTTTATTTATACGCACTTATCACCTTTTAATTATTTGACATCAATTATTTTCACAAAAACACTTTTAATGATATTTTAATCAAAAAAATATAATATTTTGTCAATTTTTAGCAGAAGAGTAAAATAAGAAATAATAAAAATTTAAACAACCTTTTAATTATTTGACATCAATTATTTTCACAAAAAACACTTTTAATGATATTTTAATAAAAAAAAAAAAAAATAATATTGTCAACTTTTAGCAGAAGAGTAAAATAAAAAATAATAAAAATTTAAACAACAGCTGTTTCGATATTGGTTTTATTTACATTCGAAATTAATAAAACCAACTTGGTTTCGTGAGACCAAATGAAACCAATATTGGTTTTCAAAACCGACAATTAGCAAAACCAATATTGGTTTCTATGACACCCCTGATTATATCTGCATTGCTCAAGATCAATTTTAGAGGTAGCAAGAGATGAGGTCAAATCCGAACGAATACCAGACAGATGTTGCAATCAGGTCTTTTAAGCCCTGTTGATATTTACGAAGTTCCGCTGTTATGTTGGATATATTGCTGTAGCGTTATTAATAAATACCATACAATAATTTCTTTTACTTTTTACTAACAAAGTTTTATGACACAAAATACAAAATCCTAATGATTTCATTTAATCGATTCTGATTGCCAAAGAAAAAGCGTCTCTCCACGCTGTCGGTTATATTAAGAAGGAAGTTAGTCGCAGTTGCCTAGCTTCTGCTTTTTATAATGGTGCCAGAAAATGCAATAAAGTGCTGCCACTACGGGACTCTTATCGTAGAAATTGCGTCCAAAAACCTAGCCGGTAAAAGTATCTGGCGTCCGGTCCCATTAGAGCGTGAATCAGCTTGCGGTGTTTCTTCATGGCCCTGTGTCTGTGGTGCTATTACATTGTCACTGCCTATTACGGGGTTAGCATTTCTGGATTCGCGTTCACTATAGGTTTCCTTCTCAATGAAGGCGGGTTTGAGACGATCTCAAGAAGTTTTTATCTTTCATTGGCCCATGTCGACTTTAAAACATTTATCTCCTCCCTGTACAACTTTAAATGGACCTTCATATGGCGACTCAACAGGGGTTTTCACCCTGTCCATACAAACAAAAACAAATTCACACTCTTTGAGACTGAGGTTTACAAACTCACTTGTTTTTCCATGACAGGCTGTTGCGGTTGCCCTTAAGGCTGAAGTATGTTTTCGGAGACCTTTGGCAAACTCAGATCCGTCGCCTTTGTGGAAAGGTGTATATAAAACTCACCGGGTATTCGTAACTGCGAGCTGAATAACATCTCAGCGGGGCTAGCATCAATATCCTCTTTCACCGTTGTTCGCAGGCTGAGTAATACCAATGGTAAGGTTAACGATCAATAGTTATTATCACAGCATTTGATTGCCGCCTTTAGTGTTCCGTGCAATCGCTCAACAAAACCATTTGATTGCGGTTGGTAGGCTGTTGTTTTTAGATGCCGAATTGCCTGCCAAGATCTGTTGTAATATAGAACGGAACTCCAAATATAGATATCCATCCCTCTATTAACGCATGCGCTACAGTTTCGGCGGTGATGTCTATTAGCGGCTTAGCTACTGGAAAACGTGGAAATTGGTCGATGCATGTCAAACAGTACCGATTGTTTTTTGAGACAGGCAAAGGACCAATTATGTCGACGTTAATGTGGTCAAATCGTCTTTTACCGGTTCGTATCTGCCAACAGGTGTTTTTGTCTGTCGTGTTGTTTTATGTTGACACGGCAAGCATGTACGTAGAAATTGCGCAATATCGTTTATCATCTTTGGCCATACGTAGCTTTGCGATACTAGCCGTTGCGTGCCCTTTCGTCCTGGATGTGAAAGGTCGTGTAATTTTAGCAGTTTTTACTTCCAGGGAGATGACGTATATCTGTAGAAAACTGGCTTATGAAATCCAGGTGGCGTGCTTTTCGTGGTGGCATCTTGTCGTGTTTTTGTTTAAATGCATACATTAGCGGGTTGTGGTCTGCCAGAACTGTGAAATGTCTACCTTCGAGTATGTAATGAAAATGCCCGATGCTCTGATAAATAGCTAGCAGTTCGCAATCGTACGTGCTATATTTGGCTTGAGGGTCAGATAACCTTTTTGAGTAGAAACCGAGCGGTTCCATTACATTATTGA
>OY776281.1:36640291-36677791 GCA_963675445.1 Linnaemya vulpina
CTTCCGGGAGAAGGCTCTGTGTTGGTTTAGAAATAACAACAAACAATGGACCCAGTGGTCACTATTCAAGGCAGATTTTTTGACATTTTTTCTCCCTCCAAGGTTTTTCGAAAAATTGGACGACGAAATTCGGAAGACGACACAGAAACCCCGAGAAACATTTAAGGATTACGTGCTCGCCCTGCAAAATCTGATGCGCCACTCCGACCTTACGCCTGAGCAAAAGTTGGAACGCATTTTCCGAAATGCGCAATCGGACTACCAATGGTATATCCGGCGTAAGGACTTCACAAATCTGGACGAACTCATATACTTGGCCACAGAACTCGAAAGTATTCCCCAAAACACACACCCCCACTGAGGAGAACATCACCGGATGGTTATTGAACCATCAACTCCGCCCGCGCAGTTGAATAAGCCTAAGCAGAAGCGTAAATCTATTACCAATAACACACACTTGTCATATGAAGATGAGAAGATCAAAGCCAATATTCTCATCGAGAACCGACAGGTAGCAGCAATCATCGATACCGGGGCCACCAGAAGCTTCATTTATCCCACGCTGGTACAGAAACTGTACCATAATCCCACGTACGTAGACGTGGATATTTCCGTCTTTTTGGCCGATGGCTCCTGCAAAGAAATCTCAAAGGGTGTACAGTGTGATGTTACATTAGGCGGCGCGACCCTCCCACACAACTTCCTCATCATGAATGATGCCACCGAGAACATCATATTAGGCCTCGATTTTCTCCGGAAGGTGAACACCACCCTAGTTTGTGCCGGCCTGGTCGTAAGATTAGAACAGAAGGGGAAGCCCGAGAGACAGGAGGAAACCAATGACAAGGTAAGAGAACCACACAGTGAACCAATATACGCAGTACGCAGCGAATTGAGCCGCAGCCTAAAACAGAAAATAGACCGCTTTCTTAGCGAAGAACTCCCGAAGTTTCAGCTAATATCGCTAAACATCAGATCGTCATGAAAGACGATCGTCCCATAAAATTGCGCTATGCACAACGCAATCCCGCCATGCAGGCGATAATAGATGAAGAAGTAAACAAATTGATCGAACGCGGGTGTATCGAGCCGTCTTGCAGCCCCTACAGTTTTCCCATAACCCTGGTGCGGAAGAAAAATGGCGCATGGCGGACGTGCATGGATTTCAGGCAATTGAACGCCAGGTCTGTGCCCGATGCGTATCCACTGGCACGAATTGACGCCATTCTTAATCGACTCCGCAACGCCAAATTCACTAGCAGTTTGGACCTTAAAGACGGCTACTGGCAAATCCCAATGGCAGCAGATAGCAAGAAATACACCGCCTTTGAGGTCACGGGGCGAGGACTGTACCAGTGGCGGGTCATGCCGTTCGGACTACACTCCGCACCGGCCACCTTCCAAAGGGCCCTTGATAGTGTTATCGGTGCGGACATGGAGCCACACGCATTCGCCTATCTAGATGACATCATTGTTATTGGAACAAGCTTCGAGGAGCACCTCCGAAATCTACGAGAAGTCTTTAGGCGACTAAGAGCGGCCAACTTAAAAATAAATGTTGAAAAATGTGAATCCTTTAAATCCGAGACAAAGTATCTGGGTCATGTGGTCACCCCAGAAGGAATAAAAACTGACCCTGATAAAATCGCGGCTATGAAGGCAACAATGCAGCCCCCACAAAACGTACGGGATGTGCGCCGGTTCCTAGGCATCACCACGTGGTATAGAAGGTTTGTACCCAATTTTGCAGAAATTTCGCAGCCCCTGACCCAACTGCTGAAAAAGGGCAGACATTGGAAGTGGGGAGACGAGCAACAACGGGCTTTCGAAACTCTCAAAGACCATCTGACAAAGGCACCCGTACTAACTTGTCCAGATTTCACGAGAACATTTGTGCTACAAACAGATGCCAGTGACTTTGGACTTGGTGCGGTGCTCACCCAGGAAATCAATGGCGTGGAAAAGGTTATCGCATACGCGAGTCGTCACCTTAATCCCGAGGAAAAAAACTACTCCGCCACCGAAAAAGAATGCCTGGCTATCGTGTGGGGAATCCGGAAAATGCGACACTACCTAGAAGGGTACGAGTTCAAGGTAATAACTGACCATCTGGCTTTGAAGTGGTTGAATTCCATAGACAACCTCGTCGGACGACTGGCCCGGTGGGCACTGGAGCTGCAACAGTTCAATTTTTCAGTCCATTATAGGAAAGGTAAGCAAAACCTTGTAGCCGATGCTCTTTCGCGGCAACCGATGGGGCAATTGAATTATGTGCGCACTGAAACAGGTTCGTGTAGGTGGCTGGGGAAGCGTA
Source organism: Linnaemya vulpina (assembly GCA_963675445.1). Taxonomy (NCBI): domain Eukaryota; kingdom Metazoa; phylum Arthropoda; class Insecta; order Diptera; family Tachinidae; genus Linnaemya; species Linnaemya vulpina. The sequence goes on from OY776281.1 coordinate 36,642,606, forward strand.
TCATGGAGGTCCAAGAACATCCGGAAAATTTTCCGGACTACGCTGTTGTCCACGGGCAACTCTATCGCCATCTCCCCCGGCAAATGAATGATGAACACAGCACGCCATGGAAACTGTGTGTCTCCACTCCGCTGAGACTCCAAGTCCTGCAAGAAAACCACGATCAGCCGGCAGGGGGCCATTTGGGTGTGAGGAAAACCATTAATAAAATATGCAACCGATATTACTGGCCGGGAATGACGCGTGAGATTACCCGTTATGTCCAGCAGTGCGAGACGTGTCAGAAATTTAAAATATCTCAACGCATGCCGGCCGGGAAGATGCTTACGCGCATACCCGACGAGCCCTGGGCATTCCTGTGTGCCGATTTTGTGGGACCCCTACCCAGAACACGTCATGGTAACACGATGCTACTTGTTTTCTTTGATAATTTCTCTAAATGGTGCGAACTAGTACCCATGAGGAAAGCTACCGCCACAGGGGTAGTGAAGGCATTTCGCGAAAGAATCGTCGCCAGATATGGGATACCAAAGGCCATAATGACCGACAACGGGGCACAATTTACAGCACGTGTTTTTAAGAAATTCCTAGAAGAAATTGGTGTACGGCAACAGTTTACTGCCCCCTACACCCCCCAAGAAAACCCAACTGAGCGCATAAACCGCACGCTCGAGACCATAATGGCACAGTACGCAGGGGCACAGCACACTTCGTGGGATGAAAATTTGCCCAAGATTATGCTGGCCATCAACACAAGCACTTCCGAATCTACCGGATACTCACCCGCATACCTTACGCAAGGGAGAGAACCACGGTTACCAAAGACCCTATACGACGAGGTAACAGTAGGCACAGGAGCACGGCCGGTGCTTCCGAGGGAAAGGGAAAAAGAACTGGGCGAAATATTCAAAATTGTACGATCTAACATGAACCGGGCCTCCCGAAAGCAGCAACGGTATTACAATTTGCGTCGTCGCGAATGGAAGCCTAACATCGGTGAACAGGTCCTACTCCGCCTACATCCGCTCTCCAAAGCAACGGAAAATTTTGCTGCCAAGTTAGCACCTAAGTACGGTGGTCCATATGTCATAAAGGGATTCGTGTCTCCCGTTATAGCGAATATTCACCGCATTGACAACTCCGAAGAGCGTACTGCGCACATAAAGGATCTGAAACCATATTATCCCTTACAGCACTAATATCTCTTTTAATTTAGCCCGAGAGGAGAGCCATAATAAAACTTAGCAACAACAAGAAAAAACCTTTAAAACCAGTTATGAAATGGGATATCCAAACGAAATAATAAATAAACAGATTCAGTACCGCCGAAACCAACCGCCTCCTCACCCGGCAGTATGTCACCAATGCCTACCTCATCGCCCTCTCCACCAAAAAATACCCACGATGAGAGAATGTCACGAGCAGCCTGTACCGACTCATTAGCGGACTCCACCAACGGGCCCGCCCCGGAATGTACAACTCCCACGCGCCACACCTGTACCTCGTCACCGGCGCGCACGCCACCCTTGCCTACTAGTCCAAGGGTGATCAGCATACATCAAGCACCTGAACAATTGCAGCAGAGGATGCAACGTGCGGTCCAACAAGGGCACCTACCATCCCGCACGCGGCTTTTTGAAATAATTCAGGGACAAGCTTACCGCGTAAACATCTACCGAAACGGAGTTGTCCAGATCATCTGGCGTCGGCCTTAGATTTCCCTAGGAAGAGGGGCAGTGTGACGACAAAAGTCGACCGACTCGTTTTTGCCGCAACAATAATAAATTCGTTTGGAATGATTATTTAAGTTTTTTTTTTTAAGTTGTTTTTGAACAAATAATATAACTGTACGGCCTATGTAAAGAATAGTATTTAAGTTTATTGTAATGGAATTTTTTTCTTTTTATTCTCATGTTTGGAGTACAGTTTCTTTTATATATTTACGCATGTACACGCGCGCATGAAAATTGATCATGTATTCTTTTATATATATTTTTTTTTGTCCTCTAAAATAAATAAGACGAATATGTATGTAAGGGTGCACTGAGAGTTATATACCTGCACAATCATGTTAAAAGCATTTAAAGCTGACAGCCTCTCTGGAAGTATTTCTCACAGACATGCGCACTCCCGCAGCTAACAACAGAACTTGAAATATTCACTGTTCTGTGTACATGCATGTTGTTGTGTGTATTTCTGTGTGCGCGCCACGAATAGTATAAAAGGCGAACAATTGTTAAACAAGAGGGAGTTGGCTGGCAGCTTGCGATGCGACAAGAGCTAGTTTATTATGTAGAGGGCTCACCCGTACTTGATAAACATCTTGTAGTATAAAGCTGTTGGAGAAACCTATAGAGCATAGGAGTCTTTTCCAACTACTGGAAGAATTAGTTATTGAGTGAGGGATCGCCCGGCTACATAACTATTTGTTCTCAAGGCAGGGAGCGGTTATTGAGTGAGGGATCACCCGGCTGAATAACCACTTACTCTTGCTTTCCAGTCGGAGTGGGGAGACGAGGATTGTATTCAGGGCTCTCCCGTTGCAATTGTCGATCCTGCACTTGCTCTCCAGTAAAGGTCGTGGAGACGAGGATTGTATTCAGGGCTCTCCCGTTGCGATCTTCGATCCTTGAGGCGCCTCGTGTAGGCTGAGAACAGTGGCATCGGTCGTCCAGCCTCTGACCTCCACCAACACCGTCGCTGGACCATTTGGGGACTCCTCGCTGTTCCATCCCCATATTTAAGTATACATAGATGTAAGGATACTTTAAGAAATATTTAGTATATATAAACATTGGAAATCAATTGAAGATACGAAGGTGTTTTATTTAGCTACAAAAAATCAACGACCCCTGGACACCGCTGAGCCTATCCTAGGACCCAGCGGAAAACGTGTCGTTACATTGGCGCCCGAGCAGGGACTTATCTGTCTACCAGCATCAATTGGGACAGATTTGTTCATAAAAAAAAAAAATAACCCTAGTGACATTTTTGGCGACAGGGTAATAATCCAGAATGTCGATTGACAACTTCACCAAAGAAAAGCCCTTGAAAACTTCATTGGTCTATTCCTTGAAGAAAGATGATATCGTATCGTATTTATCTGAATTCGAACAGATCACCAGTGGAACCGTAGAAGAACTATATATATATATATATATATATATATATATGTATATATATATATATATATATATATATATATATATATATATAATATATATATATATATATATATATATATATATAAATAATATATATATATATATATATATATATATATATATATATATATATATAAATAATATATATATATATATATATATATATATATAAATAATATATATATATATATATATATATATAAATAATATATATATATATATATATATATATTGTTACAAAGATTAGAAATAGATTTAAAATAAACGACAATGTGGCTGTATGTACTTGGCAGCACTACCAATTAATCTATAGTTGTCAAAATGTTACAACCCTGGTCAACACTATATAGATAATATTCAAATTAACGGAAATGGAATACTCCAGAATATACAAGATCATTCAAGGCTGTGCCTATAAAAGTAAACCACAACAATAACAAACATAGCAACATAAATGCTAAGAGATGTTATTCTTAATGATCTTGTATGCAAGTATTCGCTGCTAATAAAGCTGAACAGATTCACAAGTATACACAGCCATATACACGTAGAAGAAACAAAACCACACACTCATTCATACAACCACTCATAGCTACCATAGGCAAAACACACAGAACACTCATACATTCAAACACACATAGTTACCATAAGCAAACCAAACAAGTCAGCATTGTCATACAAACACACACATTTCAAGTAGAACACAACCACCATACCCAGAACTTTCGCGAGGTTACCAGACGACGTCATTTTTGCTATATAAGGGCGCTGCCAGAGCTCAGCGAGAATCAGTGTGATATCAGACATAGACGTGTTAACATCGCTAAGTGTTGAGTAGTACAAGTACTCGTGTAAATAAAGTAATAAATAAATTGTTGCCGCATTATATTTCTAAATTAATTTGTCCGTGTTTTAATTTGATGCAATAAAACGAATCCTTGAAGGATAAGTAATAAAACCGTTTTTACGAAAAGGTCTAAAAACGTAACAATTGGTGTCAGAAGTGGGATTGCAAAAATAATTAAAAGGACATTGCAATTTAAGAAAGGAAAATAAAAGGACATTAAAAAAAAAGGACAAAATTAAAATAATCATGAAATTTGATGAGTTAAAAGTTGAACAGCTGAAAAAGGAGCTCAGCAAGCTTGAATTGCCAACTGCAGGTAACAAGGCTGAACTGCAGAAGAGGCTGATAGATGAGTTTAAGAATCGCGGCATGGACATCGGGACATACGAGGTTGAGGACAAAGACGATGTGCAGGTATGCCCTCCTGCCACGACCAGCAGCATGGACATAAATTCAATGTTCGCTGCTATGATGATCGAAATGAAACAGAACTCTCAGCAGATGCAGGAAAAGCTTGTAGCCGAAATAAGTGAGATAAAACAAAACTCTCAGCAGATGCAGGACAAGCTTGTAGCCGAAACTCAGCAGATGCAGGACAAGCTTGTTGCCGAAATAACTGAAATAAAACAAAACTCTCAGCAGATGCAGGAGGCATCAATGATCAAAAGTGACAAGCTTGTAGCCGAAATAACTGAAATAAAACAGAACTCTCAGCAGATGCAGGAAAAGCTTGTAGCCGAAATACAGGAGTCAAATAAAGCCACGAACGAGACCCTCGTAGAGGTTTCTGAAGCCATTAACAGGAGGGTGGATGCTATTGAGAATAAATTCTCAGAGCTGGAGGAGCATGCAAAGGAGTTCGAAGAGAAATTGCATGCTCTAGAGGACAAAATGCATAACCTGGAGTGTAGTGGCGGGCCAGTACGAGCAGTTGCGGAAGTTTCTGCGCGGATAAAAGCGCCATGCTTCGACGGCAGCGTACCATTAGGCATCTTCAAATTCCAGTTCGAGACGGTTGCTAGCAGAAATGGATGGGATGCTGAAGAAAAGGCCATAGAGTTGATCTTGTCCTTAAAAGGTACAGCCGCAGAGGTACTTGAAACTGTGCCAGTAAGCTGCAGAAACAACTATAATGAAATAATGGCAGCATTGCAACGCAAGTATGGGGGTGAGCACAAGCGCGATTTATACAGAATGGAATTGCGATGTAGAGTTCAGAAGCCTAACGAATCTCTACAAGATTTCGCAATGGAAATCGAGCGTTTAGTGCAGCTCACATATCCAGGCGAGAGTCACCCGTTCCTGGACCATTTTAAAACTGAGGCTTTCGTTAACGGCATTCGCGACTCTGATGTTAAACTGGCGGTGTGCGCTACGCAGAAATCCACTTTCGCTGAAACTGTGTCATTTGCGCTGGCTCAAGAGACTGCCAGGATGGTTTTCAAGCCACAGATATGTAAAGTGCGGAATGTGGAGGTTTTATCTGAGGAGGATAACAACCTAGTGGCTAGCGTTAAGGAGGCAATGCGACAGCTGCTGGCAGAGAAGGCTATCAAAGAAAAGCCTAAGTGCTTTAACTGCGGAAAAACCGGTCATTTTCAGCGCAGCTGCAAAGCACAAAGGAAGAGAGGTAGATCTGTTTCGCCACCAAGAAACAGCAAACGGGTGAACCAAACAACATCCCAAGAGTCCCCGTTAAACTAAAACGAGCTAGCACTAAGGGGCAAGAGCTAGCTCTCACAAACGAGGGCCTCACAATCTCCATATCAGTGATGCAGCAGAAAAATAGCAACCTCACTGCGTCCGGACACATCAACGGGGAAAAGCACGTACTTACCATAGACACAGGGGCATCGCAGTCAATAATAAGGCCCGATATAGTAAAGGGGAAATGCGAGCGGTTAAGCAATATTCGGCTACGTACAGCTACTGGAGAGCCTGCCACTGTCTATGGTAAGATTGAAGTGAAGGTGACTATAGCCAACATCAGCGTGAGACATGTGTTTATTGTTGCCGATATTGTCGATGAGGTTATTATTGGAGCCGATTTTATGATTAATCACGGCATTAATCTACATATGGGACAACAGCTGATGATTTGGCGTAATGTGGAAATACCCCTTGATGTTGGATATGACAAGAAACCGCAAGTAACAAGAGTATTTGCTATTGAGAGTCAGACAATACCGCCGCAGTCTGAAACAGTCATATGGGCGCGGATGAAGGGAGATTGTGAGGACAATCGGTTGTGGGTTGTAGAACCGGCAGATCTAAAGAGAGAGCTTATAACAGCGAAAGCTCTAGTGAAAACTAGTGAAGGAGGAATAGTCCCTATAAGAGTGCTTAACTTGTCAGACCATGAAAAAGTCATCAAAGAAAATTCCGATGTTGGCCAGTGTACTCCAGCAGAGGCAATAATAAACTGCGAGAGGAAGATAGAGCCTACTAATTTGTCCGCAAAAGAACGTGAACAATTTGAGGAATACGTAGAGAAATGGGTAGCAGGTCTATCAGCGACAGATAAAAATAAAGCCAAGCAGTTACTAAAAAGGCATGCCAGTATCTTCGCCATGGGAAGCCAAAGCCAGGGTAGAACTGCATTGGTTAAACATGAAATTAACACAGGCGAAGCTAGGCCGATTAAACAGCCACCCAGAAGCGTACCACTAGCAAAGCGAGATAAAGTAAAAGAACTTGTAAGTGAAATGGAGCGTGATGGTGTAATTGAGCCATCTTCTGGTCCTTGGAGTTCGCCTGTAGTCTTAGTTAAAAAGAAAGATGGCAGTACTAGATTCTGCGTAGACTACAGGAAGCTCAACGACATAACCAAGAAGGACAGTTATCCGCTCCCCAGGATCGATGACACTTTGGACACGCTAGCTGGTACCAAATGGTTCTCTACGCTGGACTTGCGAAGCGGATATTGGCAAGTGGAGATCGCAGAGAAAGATAAGGAGAAAACTGCCTTCAGTGTCGGCAACGGATTATGGCAGTTCAAAGTTATGCCATTTGGTCTCTGCAATGCTCCGGCCACATTTGAACGCCTAATGGAGAAGGTACTGATAGGACTTCACTGGAAGACATGCTTGGTATATCTCGACGACATAATCGTGATGGGGAAAACTTTTGATGAACACCTCAAAAACATGGCAGAAGTTCTTAAACGGATATCATCAGCTGGATTGAAACTCAGCTTGAAGAAATGTGCATTGTTCCAGAAAGAAGTAAAGTATTTGGGGCATCGTGTTGCAGCAGACGGAATCTCAACAGATGAAGATAAAATAAAAGCAGTAAGGGACTGGCATCAACCTAAAAATCTTCATGAATTGCGCAGCTTTTTGGGCCTTTGCACATACTACAGACGTTTTGTGCCGAATTTTGCCAGTGTAGCTGCAAGCTTGCATGAGCTGACAAAGAAGTCAAGACCATACCATTGGGGCGAGCCACAGGAAAAATCCTTCCAGAAACTCAAAGAATTATTATGTACGTCACCAGTGCTAGCGTATCCCATAGCTGGAGAAAAATTTGTGCTGGATACTGATGCGAGCGGCTATGGCATAGGGGGTGTGCTATCCCAAGTAGTAAATGGCACTGAGAAGGTCATAGGGTACTATAGCCGTGTACTCTCAAAACCTGAGAGGAATTACTGTGTGACAAGACGTGAGCTTCTGGCGGTATTGGAATGCATTAAACATTACCATAAGTACCTGTATGGTCAACACTTTACATTAAGGACCGATCATTCTGCACTGAGATGGCTATTGCAGTTTAAAAATCCTGAAGGGCAACTGGCAAGGTGGATTGAGCGCCTGCAGAGCTACGACTTCAGCATTGAATATAGAAGATGCACAAAGCATAACAATGCGGATGCTCTTTCGAGAAGACCGTGCTGTTTAGAGTGTAAACATTGTGTTAGAACCGAGCAAAAGGAAGGCGTTGTGGATGTTCGGCTAATGCACATCGGCCCTGATGAAGACTGGTCAGCGGCACAGAGGGACGACGATATACTAAGGAAAATTATTGCGGCCAAAGAAGAGGACAGACGACCATCCCGGAATGAAATTTCGGCTGCATGCCCACTCGCCAAATCTTATTGGGCTCAGTGGAACAGCCTTAAGGTAATAAAAGGGTGTTTATACCGCGTATGGGAAAGTGTAGATGGCAAAACAACTTCAAATTTAATAGTTGTGCCATACTCCAAGATACGTGAAGTTTTACAGGAGTTTCATAATGGACCCAGTGGCGGTCATCTTGGAGTAACAAAAACACTTGAGAAACTGAAACAGCGTTTTTATTGGGTTGGATGTCAACAAGCCGTAGCTGACTGGATAGAAAAGTGCCCACAGTGCATAGCAGCCAAAGGCCCAGTAAGAAGGAGCCGGGGACAGCTGCAACAATACAACTCAGGAGCACCATTCGAGAGGATCGCAATGGATGTGGCAGGTCCCTTTCCCGTTACCGAAGCCGGAAATCGTTATGTACTTGTGGTAATGGACTATTTCAGTAAATGGCCAGAGGTATATGCTATACCTAACCAGGAAGCAAAGACAATTGTAAATGCTTTCGTCAACAACTGGGTATGTCGCTATGGTGTCCCAATAGAATTACATTCCGACCAAGGAAGGAATTTCGAGTCTGCCATATTCAAGGAAATGTGCGAGCTGTATGGGATAAAGAAAACCAGAACGACGCCGCTGCATCCACAGTCTGATGGCATGGTAGAAAGGTTCAATCGCACCTTAGAAGAGTACCTACGAAAAGTAGTAAGCACCCATCAGAGGGATTGGGACGAGCACATCCCCAAATTTTTAATGGCATATAGGTCAGCTGTACACGACTCAACATCGAGAACGCCAGCCAAAATTATCTTCGGGACGGAATTAAAACTACCTGGTGATTTGGAATTTGGTGTTAAGCCAACTGAAGAGGAAGGAGCTATTACGTCCCTGGAGAAGGAGGACTTAAACGAACTGCATGAGTTCGTGCGCAATAGAATCAAGTTGGTCAGTGACAAGATGAAGGCTAGGTATGACCGCGCAGCAAACTCGGAGGGATTTATGGAAGGACAATTGGTTTTACTGTATAACCCACAACGGAAGAAAGGATTGTCCCCAAAATTACAGACTCACTGGGATGGCCCGTATAAAGTGATTAAGAGAGTGAATGACGTTGTATACCGGATACAGAAGCACAATAGCCCAAGGTCGAAAATGAAGATAGTACATCTCGAACGATTGGCGCACTATGGAAGAGGTGATTGTATGCCTATTCGGGACGAACAGGCTTAAGTGGGCGGCAGTGTTACAAAGATTAGAAATATATTTAAAATAAACGACAATGTGGCTGTATGTACTTGGCAGCACTACCAATTAATCTATAGTTGTCAAAATGTTACAACCCTGGTCAACACTATATAGATAATATTCAAATTAACGGAAATGGAATACTCCAGAATATACAAGATCATTCAAGGCTGTGCCAATAAGAGTAAACCACAACAATAACAAACATAGCAACATAAATGCTAAGAGATGTTATTCTTAATGATCTTGTATGCAAGTATTCGCTGCTAATAAAGCTAAACAGATTCACAAGTATACACAGCCATATACACGTAGAAGAAACAAAACCACACACTCATTCATACAACCACTCATAGCTACCATAGGCAAAACACACAGAACACTCATACATTCAAACACACATAGTTACCATAAGCAAACCAAACAAGTCAGCATTGTCATACAAACACACACATTTCAAGTAGAAAACAACCACCATACCCAGAACTTTCGCGAGGTTACCAGACGACGTCATTTTTGCTATATAAGGGCGCTGCCAGAGCTCAGCGAGAATCAGTGTGATATCAGACATAGACGTGTTAACATCGCTAAGTGTTGAGTAGTACAAGTACTCGTGTAAATAAAGTAATAAATAAATTGTTGCCGCATTATATTTCTAAATTAATTTGTCCGTGTTTTAATTTGATGCAATAAAACGAATCCTTGAAGGATAAGTAATAAAACCGTTTTTACGAAAAGGTCTAAAAACGTAACAATATATAATATATATATATATATATATATATATATATATATACATATATATATATATGTATATATATATATTATATATATATATATATATATATATATATATATATATATATACATATATATATATATGTATATATATATATATTATATATATATATATATATATATATATATATAATATATGTAATATATATATATATATATATATATATATATATGTATATATATATATACATATATATATATATATATATGTGTATATATATAATATATGTAATATATATATATATATATATATATATATATACATATATATATATATATATATATATATATATATATTACATATATTATATATATACACATATATATATATATATATATATATATATATATATATATGTATATATATATTACATATATTATATATATATATATATATATATATATATATATATTATATATATATATATATATATATATATATATATTATATATATGTATATATATATATATATATATATATATATAGTTCTACGGTTCCACTGGTGATCTGTTCGAATTCAGATAAATACGATACGATATCATCTTTCTTCAAGGAATAGACCCATGAAGTTTTCAAGGGCTTTTCTTTGGTGAAGTTGTCAATCGACATTCTGGATTATTACCCTGTCGCCAAAAATGTCACTAGGGTTATTTTTTTTTTTTTTTTTTTTAATGAACAAATCTGTCCCAATTGATGCTGGTAGACAGATAAGTCCCTGCTCGGGCGCCAATGTAACGACATGTTTTCTGCTGGGTGCTAGGATAGGCTCAGCGGTGTCCAGGGGTCGTTGATTTTTTGTAGTTAAATAAAACACCTTCGTATCTTCAGTTGATTTCCAATGTTTATATATACTAAATATTTCTTAAAGTATCCTTACATCTATGTATACTTAAATATGGGGATGGAACAGCGAGGAGTCCCCAAATGGTCCAGCGACGGTATTGGTGGAGGTCAGAGGCTGGACGACCGATGCCACTGTTCTCAGCCTACACGAGGCGCCTCAAGGATCGAAGATCGCAACGGGAGAGCCCTGAATACAATCCTCGTCTCCACGACCTTTACTGGAGAGCAAGTGCAGGATCGACAATTGCAACGGGAGAGCCCTGAATACAATCCTCGTCTCCCCACTCCGACTGGAAAGCAAGAGTAAGTGGTTATTCAGCCGGGTGATCCCTCACTCAATAACCGCTCCCTGCCTTGAGAACAAATAGTTATGTAGCCGGGCGATCCCTCACTCAATAACTAATTCTTCCAGTAGTTGGAAAAGACTCCTATGTCTCTATAGGTTTCTCCAACAGCTTTATACTACAAGATGTTTATCAAGTACGGGTGAGCCCTCTACCTAATAAACTAGCTCTTGTCGCATCGCAAGCTGCCACCCAACTCCCTCTTGTTTAACAATTGTTCGATTTTTATACTATTCGTGGCGCGCACACAGAAATACACACAACAACATGCATGTACACAGAACAGTGAATATTTCAAGTTCTGTTGTTAGCTGCGGGAGTGCGCATGTCTGTGAGAAATACTTCCAGAGAGGCTGTCAGCTTTAAATGCTTTTAACATGATTGTGCAGGTATATAACTCTCAGTGCACCCTTACATACATATTCGTCTTATTTATTTTAGAGGACAAAAAAAAATATATATAAAAGAATACATGATCAATTTTCATGCGCGCGTGTACATGCGTAAATATATAAAAGAAACTGTACTCCAAACATGAGAATAAAAAGAAAAAAATTCCATTACAATAAACTTAAATACTATTCTTTACATAGGCCGTACAGTTATATTATTTGTTCAAAAACAACTTAAAAAAAAAAACTTAAATAATCATTCCAAACGAATTTATTATTGTTGCGGCAAAAACGAGTCGGTCGACTTTTGTCGTCACACTGCCCCTCTTCCTAGGGAAATCTAAGGCCGACGCCAGATGATCTGGACAACTCCGTTTCGGTAGATGTTTACGCGGTAAGCTTGTCCCTGAATTATTTCAAAAAGCCGCGTGCGGGATGGTAGGTGCCCTTGTTGGACCGCACGTTGCATCCTCTGCTGCAATTGTTCAGGTGCTTGATGTATGCTGATCACCCTTGGACTAGTAGGCAAGGGTGGCGTGCGCGCCGGTGACGAGGTACAGGTGTGGCGCGTGGGAGTTGTACATTCCGGGGCGGGCCCGTTGGTGGAGTCCGCTAATGAGTCGGTACAGGCTGCTCGTGACATTCTCTCATCGTGGGTATTTTTTGGTGGAGAGGGCGATGAGGTAGGCATTGGTGACATACTGCCGGGTGAGGAGGCGGTTGGTTTCGGCGGTACTGAATCTGTTTATTTATTATTTCGTTTGGATATCCCATTTCATAACTGGTTTTAAAGGTTTTTTCTTGTTGTTGCTAAGTTTTATTATGGCTCTCCTCTCGGGCTAAATTAAAAGAGATATTAGTGCTGTAAGGGATAATATGGTTTCAGATCCTTTATGTGCGCAGTACGCTCTTCGGAGTTGTCAATGCGGTGAATATTCGCTATAACGGGAGACACGAATCCCTTTATGACATATGGACCACCGTACTTAGGTGCTAACTTGGCAGCAAAATTTTCCGTTGCTTTGGAGAGCGGATGTAGGCGGAGTAGGACCTGTTCACCGATGTTAGGCTTCCATTCGCGACGACGCAAATTGTAATACCGTTGCTGCTTTCGGGAGGCCCGGTTCATGTTAGATCGTACAATTTTGAATATTTCGCCCAGTTCTTTTTCCCTTTCCCTCGGAAGCACCGGCCGTGCTCCTGTGCCTACTGTTACCTCGTCGTATAGGGTCTTTGGTAACCGTGGTTCTCTCCCTTGCGTAAGGTATGCGGGTGAGTATCCGGTAGATTCGGAAGTGCTTGTGTTGATGGCCAGCATAATCTTGGGCAAATTTTCATCCCACGAAGTGTGCTGTGCCCCTGCGTACTGTGCCATTATGGTCTCGAGCGTGCGGTTTATGCGCTCAGTTGGGTTTTCTTGGGGGGTGTAGGGGGCAGTAAACTGTTGCCGTACACCAATTTCTTCTAGGAATTTCTTAAAAACACGTGCTGTAAATTGTGCCCCGTTGTCGGTGATTATGGCCTTTGGTATCCCATATCTGGCGACGATTCTTTCGCGAAATGCCTTCACTACCCCTGTGGCGGTAGCTTTCCTCATGGGTACAAGTTCGCACCATTTAGAGAAATTATCAAAGAAAACAAGTAGCATCGTGTTACCATGACGTGTTCTGGGTAGGGGTCCCACAATATCGGCACACAGGAATACCCAGGGCTCGTCGGGTATGCGCGTAAGCATCTTCCCGTCCGGCATGCGTTGAGATATTTTATTAAATTTCTGACACGTCTCGCACTGCTGGACATAACGGGTAATCTCACGCGTCATTCCCGGCCAGTAATATCGGTTGCATATATTATTAATGGTTTTCCTCACACCCAAATGGCCCCCTGCCGGCTGATCGTGGTTTTCTTGCAGGACTTGGAGTCTCAGCGGAGTGGAGACACACAGTTTCCATGGCGTGCTGTCTTCATCATTCATTTGCCGGGGGAGATGGCGATAGAGTTGCCCGTGGACAACAGCGTAGTCCGGAAAATTTTCCGGATGTTCTTGGACCTCCATGATACGCTTCCCCAGCCACCTACACGAACCTGTTTCAGTGCGCACATAATTCAATTGCCCCATCGGTTGCCGCGAAAGAGCATCGGCTACAAGGTTTTGCTTACCTTTCCTATAATGGACTGAAAAATTGAACTGTTGCAGCTCCAGTGCCCACCGGGCCAGTCGTCCGACGAGGTTGTCTATGGAATTCAACCACTTCAAAGCCAGATGGTCAGTTATTACCTTGAACTCGTACCCTTCTAGGTAGTGTCGCATTTTCCGGATTCCCCACACGATAGCCAGGCATTCTTTTTCGGTGGCGGAGTAGTTTTTTTCCTCGGGATTAAGGTGACGACTCGCGTATGCGATAACCTTTTCCACGCCATTGATTTCCTGGGTGAGCACCGCACCAAGTCCAAAGTCACTGGCATCTGTTTGTAGCACAAATGTTCTCGTGAAATCTGGACAAGTTAGTACGGGTGCCTTTGTCAGATGGTCTTTGAGAGTTTCGAAAGCCCGTTGTTGCTCGTCTCCCCACTTCCAATGTCTGCCCTTTTTCAGCAGTTGGGTCAGGGGCTGCGAAATTTCTGCAAAATTGGGTACAAACCTTCTATACCACGTGGTGATGCCTAGGAACCGGCGCACATCCCGTACGTTTTGTGGGGGCTGCATTGTTGCCTTCATAGCCGCGATTTTATCAGGGTCAGTTTTTATTCCTTCTGGGGTGACCACATGACCCAGATACTTTGTCTCGGATTTAAAGGATTCACATTTTTCAACATTTATTTTTAAGTTGGCCGCTCTTAGTCGCCTAAAGACTTCTCGTAGATTTCGGAGGTGCTCCTCGAAGCTTGTTCCAATAACAATGATGTCATCTAGATAGGCGAATGCGTGTGGCTCCATGTCCGCACCGATAACACTATCAAGGGCCCTTTGGAAGGTGGCCGGTGCGGAGTGTAGTCCGAACGGCATGACCCGCCACTGGTACAGTCCTCGCCCCGTGACCGCAAAGGCGGTGTATTTCTTGCTATCTGCTGCCATTGGGATTTGCCAGTAGCCGTCTTTAAGGTCCAAACTGCTAATGAATTTGGCGTTGCGGAGTCGATTAAGAATGGCGTCAATTCGTGGCAGTGGATACGCATCGGGCACAGACCTGGCGTTCAATTGCCTGAAATCCATGCACGTCCGCCATGCGCCATTTTTCTTCCGCACCAGGGTTATGGGAAAACTATACGGGCTGCAAGACGGCTCGATACACCCGCGTTCGATCAATTTGTTTACTTCTTCATCTATTATCGCCTGCATGGCGGGATTGCGTTGTGCATAGCGCAATTTTATAGGACGATCGTCTTTCATGACGATCTGATGTTTAGCGATATTAGCCAAGCCCTGTATTCGCTGAAACTTCGGGAGTTCTTCGCTAAGAAAGCGGTCTATTTTCTGTTTCAGGCTGCGGCTCAATTCGCTGCGTACTGCGTACATTGGTTCACTGTGTGGTTCTCTTACCTTGTCATTGGTTTCCTCCTGTCTCTCGGGCTTCCCCTTCTGTTCTAATCTTACGACCAGGCCGGCACAAACTAGGGTGGTGTTCACCTTCCGGAGAAAATCGAGGCCTAATATGATGTTCTCGGTGGCATCATTCATGATGAGGAAGTTGTGTGGGAGGGTCGCGCCGCCTAATGTAACATCACACTGTACACCCTTTGAGATTTCTTTGCAGGAGCCATCGGCCAAAAAGACGGAAATATCCACGTCTACGTACGTGGGATTATGGTACAGTTTCTGTACCAGCGTGGGAGAAATGAAGCTTCTGGTGGCCCCGGTATCGATGATTGCTGCTACCTGTCGGTTCTCGATGAGAATATTGGCTTTGATCTTCTCATCTTCATATGACAAGTGTGTGTTATTGGTAATAGATTTACGCTTCTGCTTAAGCTTATTCAACTGCGCGGGCGGAGTTGATGGTTCAATAACCATCCGGTGATGTTCTCCTCAGTGGGGGTGTGTGTTTTGGGGAATACTTTCGAGTTCTGTGGCCAAGTATATGAGTTCGTCCAGATTTGTGAAGTCCTTACGCCGGATATACCATTGGTAGTCCGATTGCGCATTTCGGAAAATGCGTTCCAACTTTTGCTCAGGCGTAAGGTCGGAGTGGCGCATCAGATTTTGCAGGGCGAGCACGTAATCCTTAAATGTTTCTCGGGGTTTCTGTGTCGTCTTCCGAATTTCGTCGTCCAATTTTTCGAAAAACCTTGGAGGGAGAAAAAATGTCAAAAAATCTGCCTTGAATAGTGACCACTGGGTCCATTGTTTGTTGTTATTTCTAAACCAACACAGAGCCTTCTCCCGGAAGAATTCTGACATCACCTTTAGTACATCTTCGAGGCTTACCGCATACAGTTTTGAAAGCTCCTCCACCCGTTCTACGAAGCCTAATGGGTCATTTCCGCCATCATATTTTACTCCCCACTTGCGAACCATCTCAATGATTAGGGTGGAAGTTTCCGTTGTCATTCTGGGCATCTCAGAGAGGATTTCATTTTTCATCGGCGATGTGGGCACACTGGCAGTTAATCTTGTTGGCACTGCTAGACTATCACCTTGGCTTGTTGACGCAATACTTTCGTGCTTCGACTGTATCTCTAGTAATTTCTGGAATCTCACCTCCTCGTGCTCCGACAGTATAAACTTAGCAAACCTCTTTCGAAGTTCTTCTACGGTTCCACTGGTGATCTGTTCGAATTCAGATAAATACGATACGATATCATCTTTCTTCAAGGAATAGACCCATGAAGTTTTCAAGGGCTTTTCTTTGGTGAAGTTGTCAATCGACATTCTGGATTATTACCCTGTCGCCAAAAATGTCACTAGGGTTATTATTTTTTTTTTTTAATGAACAAATCTGTCCCAATTGATGCTGGTAGACAGATAAGTCCCTGCTCGGGCGCCAATGTAACGACACGTTTTCCGCTGGGTGCTAGGATAGGCTCAGCGGTGTCCAGGGGTCGTTGATTTTTTGTAGTTAAATAAAACACCTTCGTGTCTTCAGTTGATTTCCAATGTTTATATATACTAAATATTTCTTAAAGTATCCTTACATCTATGTATACTTAAATATGGGGATGGAACAGCGAGGAGTCCCCAAATGGTCCAGCGACGGTGTTGGTGGAGGTCAGAGGCTGGACGACCGATGCCACTGTTCACAATATATATATATATATATATATATATATAATATATATATATATATATATATATATATATATAATATATATATATATATATATATATATATATATATATAACATATATATATATATATATATATATATATATATATATATATAATATATATATATATATATATATATATATATATATATATATATAATATATATATATATATATATATATATATATATATAATATATATATATATATATATATATATATATATATAATATGTAATATATAATAATATATAATACATAATATATAATATGTAATATATATATAATACATAATATATAATATGTAATATATATATATATATATATATATATATATATATAATACATAATATATAATATATATATAATAATATATATAATATATAATAATATATATAATACATAATATATATAACACATAATATATATATATATATATATATATATATATATATATATATGTAATATATATATATATATATATATATATATATATATATATATATATATAATATTTAATATATAATATATATATATATAATACATAATTTATATATATATATATATATATATATATATAATACATAATATATATATATATATATATATATATATATATATAATACATAATATATAATATATATTATATATACATATATATATATATATATATATATATATATATGTAGATATATATGTATATATATATATATATATATATATATATATATATTCTGCTGGTAAATGTTATGAAATAATTGTTGAGTTGCTGAGTTGCAGGTGCTAATTTACATACATAAATAAAAATATGAAACCATTACTTCAAGGATTTGGTGTAATTTCGTATTTTGTTGAAGTTATTTGTGACTCGTGATAGCTGCTAAAAATATAACATGCACCTACATTCTCATGCATATCTGCATTGCTGGATTAGGTATTAGGTTTCTTTTGCGCCTTGTGAACATAACCTATAAACTATTAAAATGGCACCTTCGGCTGAATGCGGGGTCTGCAGTAAAAATGTTACTACTACTGATGTTAGAGGTAAGCGATTATCGTCATATAGTAGCCGCTACAGCGACCAACACGGTAAACGAAAACTCAATGGCTACTCGTACTGCATTCTTAGAAGAAAAAATTTAAAGATTATGCCGCTCATGTTATCGAAATCGTACGAATTCTAATTCAAAAGGTAGTCGACGTTCTTCAATATCGGTTGGTGATATCTGTTGGTATCACAGCAAGTTTGGTGAAAACGTACGTAACTGACGAAAGCCATGCAAATTTTCAAAAAAGTAAACCACGAGTTTGATGTTAATTCTAGCACATCAGACCGAAATACGATCGCTAGACTCGTTGCTGGACAACTCAACAAATATTAAATTTCTCATCGACACCGCCGCTGATATTTCAGTGCTACTACCCCGACTGGGCGAAAAGAATAAGCCAAACACTTCGTTTTCTTTGTTTGCAGCGAACGGCGCAAAAATAAATACGTATGGAGAACGACGCCTTAAATTATCTTCTTCGTTTAGCCGCGTATTTGAATGGACGTTTATAGTTGCAGATGTGTCAATGCCTATAATAGCGTCCGACTTTTAAAAATATTTCGATTTACTGATCGATACAAGACATAATCTACTGGTCGACCGCTAAACGTAGTTAAAAGTACATGGTACGCCTTTAAATACCAAAAAAGAAGAAATTTCAATATTTAGTATCAACGAAATTTTTTCAAGTTTACTGAACGACTACAAAGACATAACGGTTCTGAATCCCAATCGTTTTTCGCAAATCCCCACAGCTGGGGTAACACACCATATTGTCAGAAAGGGACTAGGAGTTTTTCTCGTACTCGTAGGTTAGTTGGTGAAAAATTCACAGCAGCAAAAAAGGAATTCGAGTACATGGTTTAACAGGGTATATGTAAACCCTCAAGCAGTAATTGGGCCAGCATGCTCCACATGGTTAAAAAGGCTAATGACGAATGGAAATCCTGCGGTGACTATCGCGTCCTCAACGCGCTTACTCTACCAGATAAGTATCCCATTCTCTTTCTGCACGACTGCACTCACATATTATATAATAAAAAAAATATTTTCGGTCATTGATCTCCAAAGAGCGTATAAGCAAATACCGGTAGAATCGTCTGATATTCCAAAGACAGCAATAACCTTTCGGGTGATACGAGTTCAATTATATGACATTTGGATTGTGCAACGCTGCGCAAACCTTTCAGCGTCATATAAATTCCGTCCTACAGGGTTTAGACTTCATTTTCGCCTACATCGATGATATTCTAATAGCATCGACCAGTATGGAACAGTATCAGAATAATTTACGGGAAGTTTTTGATCAATTGCGTCAACAAAACGTTGCCATCAATGTTTCAAAGTGCCAGTTTGGAAAGGCTAATGTAAAATTTCTGGGGCATACGATAATTCCCGAAGGCATGAAACCAGAGGAGCGAGTAGAGGCAATACGAAACTACCCGAGGCCGAAGATAGCGAAGGATCTCATGCGATTTCTGGACATGATTAACTTCTACAGGAATTTTATAAAAGAAGCAACGAAAAATCAAAGGCAGATGCAGTCACTGATAGTGGGTAACGTAAAAAAAAATGCGACAATTGTAAATTGGGACGACGAGGCAGTACGCGCGTTTGAGACTTGCAAGAGCGAATTGGCTAACGCTACCCTACTGTCTCACTTAGCATCAAATGCGCAGCTTATTTCAACCACTGATGCATCAAATTATGCAGTAGGCGCAGTTTTACATCAGCGAGTCAATAATGTAATGGAACCGCTCGGTTTCTACTCAAAAAGGTTATCTGACCCTCAAGCCAAATATAGCACGTACGATTGCGAACTGCTAGCTATTTATCAGAGCATCGGGCATTTTCATTACATACTCGAAGGTAGACATTTCACAGTTCTGGCAGACCACAACCCGCTAATGTATGCATTTAAACAAAAACACGACAAGATGCCACCACGAAAAGCACGCCACCTGGATTTCATAAGCCAGTTTTCTACAGATATACGTCATCTCCCTGGAAGTAAAAACTGCTAAAATTACACGACCTTTCACATCCAGGACGAAAGGGCACGCAACGGCTAGTATCGCAAAGCTACGTATGGCCAAAGATGATAAACGATATTGCGCAATTTCTACGTACATGCTTGCCGTGTCAACATAAAACAACACGACAGACAAAAACACCTGTTGGCAGATACGAACCGGTAAAAGACGATTTGACCACATTAACGTCGACATAATTGGTCCTTTGCCTGTCTCAAAAAACAATCGGTACTGTTTGACATGCATCGACCAATTTCCACGTTTTCCAGTAGCTAAGCCGCTAATAGACATCACCGCCGAAACTGTAGCGCATGCGTTAATAGAGGGATGGATATCTATATTTGGAGTTCCGTTCTATATTACAACAGATCTTGGCAGGCAATTCATATCATCAATATTTTCTGAACTTATGGGGATATTAGGCGTTCGGCATCTAAAAACAACAGCCTACCAACCGCAATCAAATGGTTTTGTTGAGCGATTGCACGGAACACTAAAGGCGGCAATCAAATGCTGTGATAATAACTATTGATCGTTAACCTTACCATTGGTATTACTCAGCCTGCGAACAACGGTGAAAGAGGATATTGATGCTAGCCCCGCTGAGATGTTATTCAGCTCGCAGTTACGAATACCCGGTGAGTTTTATATACACCTTTCCACAAAGGCGACGGATCTGAGTTTGCCAAAGGTCTCCGAAAACATACTTCAGCCTTAAGGGCAACCGCAACAGCCTGTCATGGAAAAACAAGTGAGTTTGTAAACCTCAGTCTCAAAGAGTGTGAATTTGTTTTTGTTTGTATGGACAGGGTGAAAACCCCTGTTGAGTCGCCATATGAAGGTCCATTTAAAGTTGTACAGGGAGGAGATAAATGTTTTAAAGTCGACATGGGCCAATGAAAGATAAAAACTTCTTGAGATCGTCTCAAACCCGCCTTCATTGAGAAGGAAACCTATAGTGAACGCGAATCCAGAAATGCTAACCCCGTAATAGGCAGTGACAATGTAATAGCACCACAGACACAGGGCCATGAAGAAACACCGCAAGCTGATTCACGCTCTACGGGGACCGGACGCCAGATACTTTTACCGGCTAGGTTTTTGGACGCAATTTCTACGAGAAGAGTCCCGTAGTGGCAGCACTTTATTGCATTTTCTGGCACCATTATAAAAAGCAGAAGCTAGGCAACTGCGACTAACTTCCTTCTTAATATAACCGATCGCGTGGAGAGACACTTTTTCTTTGGCAATCAGAATCGATTAAATGAAATCATTAGGATTTTGTATTTTGTGTCATAAAACTTTGTTAGTAAAAAGTAAAAGAAATTATTGTATAGTATTTATTAATAACGCTACAGCAATATATCCAACATAACAGCGGAACTTCGTAAATATCAACAGGGCTTAAAAGACCTGATTGCAACATCTGTGTCTGGTATTCGTTCGGATTTGACCTCATCTCTTGCTACCTCTAAAATTGATCTTGAGCAATGCAGATATAATCAGGGGTGTCATAGAAACCAATATTGGTTTTGCTAATTGTCGGTTTTGAAAACCAATATTGGTTTCATTTGGTCTCACGAAACCAAGTTGGTTTTATTAATTTCGAATGTAAATAAAACCAATATCGAAGCAGCTGTTGTTTAAATTTTTATAATTTTTTATTTTACTCTTCTGCTAAAAATTGACAAAATATTATATTTTTTTTGGTTAAAATATCATTAAAAGTGTTTTTTGTGAAAATAATTGATGTCAAATAATTAAAAGGTTGTTTAAATTTTTATTATTTCTTATTTTACTCTTCTGCTAAAAATTGACAAAATATTATATTTTTTTGATTAAAATATCATTAAAAGTGTTTTTTGTGAAAATAATTGATGTCAAATAATTAAAAGGTGATAAGTGCGTATAAATAAAATAAAATGACATCAGCAGTTGTAGCATTTTTGTTAATGGAAGATGAACGCCCAGAAAAGGTTATGACACGAATTCTTAGAGATTGCAGCTTTGAAAATTTACAGCTAATTATCGGTTAAACAAGGAATCTTTTCGTATGGTGCCTGACAATATTGAAGGACACTTGTCGCGTTGTAAAATTCTTCCGGTTTTACAACTTGCTGCTGCTTTGCGATTTTTAGTAGAAGGATCTTATCAGAGATCAGTCGGAAACGATTTAAGCATAAGCCTAGGTAGAAGCACTTTATCAACAATATTAGGTGATGTTATCAATGTTATGGAGCGGTTCATTTGTCTTCAGTGGATCCAGCTGGAAATGGAAAGCACGTCGAGAGAATATTTCTACAGAAAATATAAAATTCCGTCTATAATTGGTTGTTTTGACGGGACACACGTAAAAATTACAAATCCCAGAATTGACGAGCATTTATACTTTAATCCAAAGCTGTATTATAGTATGGATGCGATGATAGTAAGTAAAAAATTATATTTTTAAATAAAATATACATTCTTATTAATACTTAGATTTGTGATGGTCAAATGAAAATTCGAGCGGCTGATGCCATGACGCATTTGTGTGGAACGTAAGTAGCGCCAGGCAACAGTTTCTTAGGATGTATGAGTCGGGCGATCGAACATCGAAGCTTCTGGGAGATTGTGGATATGGCAGCGAACCCTTTTTGTTGACACCATACAGGGATCCACGCCATAACTCCCTAGAATATAAATTTAATATGGCTCATGCATCAGTTCGAAATACTGTTGAGCGAACTATTGGCGTACTAAAAAGTCGGATTCGTTGCCTAATGAGTGCGCTGCATTATCGGCCAGAAAAAGTGGTGAAAATTATAAATGTCTGTTGTGCTTTGCATAATATCTGCAGAAACTACAAACTGGAACACAACAAAAATGACAACATATGTTTACCATCTAACGAGATGTTACATTGTCGCCATTAACGTCACAACATAGTGAAGCTCTGCGAATCAGGGATGAAATATCCAACACTTTGTAACAAAAATAAAAAGCTTTAAATAAAAAAAACATCATCTATTAAACAAAAACAAAGTTTTAAATTCATTTAATATTCATAGGCTTATTGTTCGAAATAAATTAAAATCTCAGAAAGACATGATGATAAATATTCCAAGGCACACAGGAAAGTCAACATCAGTTTTTATTCAACTTACACAGCAGAGCAGAACAGCTGTTTTCGAAAGTCGCAACACTTTCATCTTCGGTGCTTATGTGTATACTGTGTTTATAACCACTGTTTAGGTGGCTTAGTTGAATGTGATAACAGTTCCTATTTACACAAATTTTATTGTGAAAAAGAATCCGAGAACTGTATCAACCTGATGTTAACACGTTTTTGTTTTTAATACCCGTGTTACTGTTTATTTATTTTGTGGCAGATCCCCAAGTTAGTATTTGAAATTTGTATTTAAAATTACTATACCGTTAAATTTATCTTGTAATGTACATTTTATTGCACCGATGTTATTTACAATACAACAGTGTAATATATTTCGCAATCGATTTAATCGATAATTTTTTTATAGCTGTAAAGCAAATAGTGTAAGATTTCTTTATAAAAAATTTCAATAAAATGGAGTCACCTGATAATCTGAAGTCATCGTAATAATACGTTTTTATTCTCCACCATTGGCGACCACTACAATTTTCTTCATGTCCTATTTTTCTGAATTTTTTGTTCCATTATACATTAAGTCAAACTTTTATGGTTTGAATTTATACTTAAGTATATGTGAACGGTTTTTCCAATTTTCGTTGATAGCTGAATTTGTAAGGTAACTATTTTTACGAACATTTTGTATTGCTATGTTAAATTGAATTAATATTCTTAGGCTAATTGTTCAACTAAGCCACCTAAACAGTGGTGATAAACACAATATACACATGAGCACTGAAGATGAAAGTGTTGCGACTTTCGAAAACAGCTGTTCTGCTCTGCTGTGTAAGTTGAATAAAAACTGATGTTGACTTCCCTGAGTACCTTGGAATATATATCATCATGTCTCTCTGAGATTTTAATTAATTTCGAACAATTAGCCTATGAATATTAATTCAATTTAACATAGCAATATAAAATGTTCGTAAAAATAATTACCTTAAAAACAAAGTTTATTAAATTCAGTCAGTATGTAAGTATATCACAAAAATAAAAAGATACATACATATGTATGTTTAAAGCAAATAAATAAAGGCACGTAAATAATGTTCCTTTATCAGGTACAGTCTTTCATTTAAAAATCACTTCCTAGATATTTTTGATACTCAAACTTTTGCAATTCCAGATCCAATAGATTCTTCTTTAATACATTTTTTTCTTGCAAGGATTTGAAAATTTCTGTACTTACGTGGGCAAACTTCTTTTTCAAATCAGTGACAGCATTTGCAACAGATTCTTTGCCTTTTTCTATTGCCCTATAAATGCGTCTTAGGCTGCTTGAGTTTTCTTTTTCAGTTTGATTTAATTCATCAGGCTTATCGTTCATTTCTTTCTTTATTTTATCGTCTTCATCCGAAATTTTTTTAGACGCTCCCCGGTATTTTCAGTTTTATATCTTTTTGCAGTACTGGTAGGTACAACGGGAGACAATGGCCGTTTTGAAGATCTAGTGGGAACTTCTTTTTCACATGCAGCATCTACATCTTCGTTGAGACCAACTGATACGCCGCAAACACCTTCCACCAACTGCGAAATACCACATAGCCGTACTATGGCTTCTTCTGTTGTTAGGTGATGCTTTGCAAACGGTCCACCGCCAGTTGCCCTAGACTCTGTCTTATTTTAAGCTCTTGCACTCAGTCCATTTCTGTACGAATAAAAAGACATTACATACAACAATACAATTTGTTCTGTGGAAAAAATTTTGTTTACCTTTTTCCACCCATTCACGTGAAATTGTGGTGGCCCGGCACTATTCAGTGAATCAGCCAGTTCTTCCCACAGGGGGGCATTCAGTGTTGATTTGTCGCGCTTCGTGAAGCCTTTACCTACATCCGGATATTTTTCCATGAATTCCATGATTATGGTATTTTGTGTGCTGTTTTTATGTTTTCTCCTAGAAAATAAAAAGGTCAATGCAAAAATTTTTCTTTTCATAAAGCAAATATTAATTTAAATTAATTTACTTACATTACTAAAAAAATATCCCGCTGCAAAAAATAAAAACTAAAGCGCGCAAAAATGAAAACTGACAGCTGTTAGCTGCTTGGTTTATTTCCAATAAAAAACCGATAACATTGGTTTCTGTGACACCTAAAACCGACACTAATTCTAGTTCGAACATAAAACCAATAACATTGGTTTCTATGATACCAAAGCATTTTTTCTTGTCGGTTTTAAAACAATATTGGTTTCTATGACACCCTTGAATATTAAAAATGTGGAAGCAAGCACTTTGGCAAAGATTGGAAGGCTGGAGTTGGAAGATAATAAGGTGCAACGTATGATAAACCGAGCTCATGTTGTGATAAATGGTCTTCCAATGAGTATTAATTGCATGAGTACGCCTGTTTTAGCTATCTGCAAATACTATAATATTGATACTGAGCAAGGAGACATACAATTCTGTTGCTACATACGGGGTAGTAAGGCTGTTATGGTTAAATTTAACAGGGTGGTTCTCAGAGATGGCCTGATGAAACAATCGCCCATATTCTATTTGGTATCGTCAATGCAACACAATACTGTTTTTAGTCTTTGATGCAAATCGACATTCCCAATGTCAATGTTGAAGGTTATCGATTGCTGTCAACATGTTTTTTATATTCTCTATGAAAATGTGACGGCGATGCTGTTCAATATTGACTCTGATTTTGTCGTCAATGTTTTTGGTGTTGTGTTGTGTTGACAAAATTTTTTTGCGTTGTTTTGAAAAGAAAAAAATTGATAAAGATAAAATTAAAATTACAAATCCGAAACAATTTGAAAAATTGGTGGAGGATAGTTTTGAATATGTGAAGAATATTTCCACAATGTTAAATGCTCTTGGACCACCGCAAAGATATGGTGATGGATGGCAAAAGGTACAGCAAACAGTTTTTAAGCAAAATATGCTCTGTAACAAAACACAAAAACTCTCAAAAGAGAGTAAACAATCAGTGGTCTGGTTGCACTTTGTATTTTATACCAAATTTTCCACAAAAATTGTAAACAAAGTAAGCCAACAGTTTCAAGAATTAGATATGTGTATCTAAATTATCGATAACAGGCAGCGTCACATTTCAACCCTTATAGAATATCAAATTAGTGTTGACGCGGTGTTGATGTTGAGTAAAAGTGATGTTGACGCTGCCAAATAGAATATGGGCGAATACTTTAGTTCACCTAATATTAAGTTGATATAAATGGCTAGAGTTTACCTGCATGATAACTGAACGATAGCGGCATATCAGTTACAGTCCCTTTGTCATATGCTCAAAAGGGCACATAAAATTACGTGGTTCAAACTCTTGAATAGAGATATTTCGCTAGTAAAGATAAAGTTTCAGGATGGCAACGAAAGAATCTTCAATTTCACTCAATGCTCGGAATTATGAGTTCGTATGTAGTTTAATAATCTTATATTTTATTTCTCATTATTTTTTAATATTTTAGTTTTTTTAATCTGAAATTATTTCTATGCTACTTACTTTTTTGTCATACACAATCAGACTTATTCTTATATATAAATGGGTTAAACAAATGGATTGGATAATTTAAGCCTATATCATTTATGTAAAATTGCTGTAGCAATTGCTTTGTTATGGATTAGTACAAATTCCGGCGCATTATTACTCCCTCTTTGAAAGTGTTTCTATCTAGTAGTAAAAAATTTTTTCTCTTTTATTTCTCTACATAACCGTTACAATTGTTAGGAAACTTTGTAATAAGGTCAATGAACAATAATATATTCCTTTTAGTTGGATTTGCCAATGAAATTGTTATTGACAGTATTGGTATTTATTATTTTTCATTTAAGAATCTCAACATATGTCTTTACTGCATTGACATTTTAATTGTATTTACAATATTAATTATTTATCAGATTTGGTAAGTAGCGCTGAAGTTATTGGTATGTTTGCTATTTTTATCACTCATCACACACCCTTAACACTCCTCCATATAGTTTCTTTAAATTCCTTTGAATACTAGAAACAATTTGGGCCCAGTTGTAAGTGACGGGTGCCTTGATTTTGTTTTCTCAAGTATTAATGGCTTCAGGGTGGCACACATTAATGCACAAAGTCTTTGTCCTTCAAACAGGTCGTGTAAGCTTGATGAGCTAAATTATATTATATCAAACTCATACACAGATCGATGGCTAAATATAGAAAGGTCGTATCCCGAATTTCCAGTACTTTACAGGAGAAGGAAAAAACTTAATAAAATCTAAAAAAGAAATAGTTATAAACAAAATGCAGTAAATGCAGTTTTTATTTAAAATAAATAAGGAATTTAATTAAAAAAAGATTTTTTAATTTTCTGTTCATTTTAAGGAGAAAATTAACTTAGGGCTTTTTGGTATTCAAATTGTTTAATATTAATGTAGAGTTAGGGTTTTTTTTTATTAGTTCAAAGTTGGGGGAAAAAAAGATAATAATGAACATCACATAAAAAAATATTAATCCATGTAATAAACAAACTTCAGCCAATTGTTTTATTGTGATTTATAACTCGATGGCTTAATATAGAAAGGTCGTTAAATTTTGGCTATTTACAGGAGAAGGAAAAAGCTCAATAAAAACCGAACTCTTTGAAATAAATTAAAAACTGAATAATATTAATAAAACAATTCATTCTCAAATGAACAAAACAGATTAAATTAAATTAACAAAAAATAAATCTAAGTAAAAAATATATGCTAGTTTCTATAAGGCAAATTATCATAGAAGCGGTGGCAATCTTCCGGCAGGAACTTTTTCAAATCTTGCAAATGGTCCCACTTTTTTTTTATATTGATAATTTTTCTTTATAAAGTTGTTCAGGTGAAACATTATTAATAGCAGGTTTTGCTCTCTGTGGGAGCAGCTCATATACGTCTGTAATATTAGTTTTAAAATAAATTAGTCCTGACGAATCATACGCTAGGGCTCGTAGCATATTTACTGTTGGATCGCCAATGTTTCTGCCTAAAAATTGGGATTTATTGGTTATAACTATATTTAAAATTTATTTTCTTAAGTAAAATTTTTACCTGGTCGAATGGACGTGTATATCTGAGAAATACTTTCAAAATTCAAAAAGTAATCATAATGTAAGTGGTGCGCATGTAAGGGTGCTGGAACTTTGCGCGCTTCAGTTATGATTTGAACAAATTGAGACGGCAAGTTTATTTGTCTTTTATTCATTTTTCTCTCTATTAGGGAATGTGTTGCGTCACATTCCATTTGAGTATGACCGCTTATTAAGTACTTTTGTTTAATCGATATATCAGTTTCTTTTGAAAAAGCGAGCAAAGCATTTGACAAAATAACATTTCGGTTTTGGTAAAAGCAACCATCGAGTAAATAATTATATGATGAATTTCGGGCGATCGAACATGGAAATTCCTTAAATGCTTAATAATGCATGTTGCAAAAACGGACTAGATTCCCATCCGTTTCATCCCAAACGTAATTATCTGATGTATGTGTGACGACATTATAAATTGTGAAATTATGCATTTGCAATTTCATTTTGAAATATGCAGCACTTGCATGTAATTGAGGCACTAATTTAACAGCTTGCACATCCATGCAGAAAACTGCACATAGTCCTGATTTAGCATTTTTGATGTCATTCTGTTTTTCCTCGCGCATTTTTTCTACTTCATCTCTATGGTTTCCATAATCTTCATCTGACACATTAGTTTTATGAGATACGCACAAATTGCATTGATCTTTCCTTGGTTTAAAAATCGAATAGTTACACTCCTTTATTAATTCGGCGAAAATTGGATACAATAATTTCATACAGTTATTTTCCTTTCTGGATTCACAATCGTCGACAGAAAGCTTGTATATCTCCTGATATGTAGAAAAATTAGCTTGGAAATATAATTTTTTTTTATCTTTTCGACAGTAATGTGATTCCATTTTTGGTAACTCCTCTAGCTATTTTTGTAAAAAGGCTCGTCGTTGTTGATTGCGCTGTCCTATTGCCGATGATCGTTTAGCAGACTTGTGCAAACTTGAAGATTTATCAGGACTGTCTTGTGAACCGTGTTATCCACCACTGTCAATCCAATTTTTAACCATTTTTTCATTAAGTCCCAGAGTAGAAAGGAACATTTTGCGGCACACCTGCCATCTGCTTGAGCTTTTTCTCAAAAAATATGTTATTGTGTGATTACGTCTTCAATTTTCAATGCAATTCTGTTTTTTCTCTAATATTTTTATAAGACCAGTAACATACATACGCTTTTGCTCCCAGGACATATTCCAAAACAAATTTTCGAATAACTTCGGTAAACTTTGAACAATTTCTTAATGAACTTTTTTGGCAATATTGTGATGAACCAGACTCTCCAAGTTGACAAAGTACCTTTTTCGATATACCAAAATGCTGCTCACCTTCCATTCTTTTTTTTTTATTAATATTTTGCTTCCATTCAGATTTGTTCACCATCTTTTTTCTCTTACAAACATTATTTAAATTTTTCGTATCAAAATTAATAATCTCACTTAAACAATTCATTTTATTTAAACTTTCAATTATAATAAACTTTTTCCAAATACTTATAGACAAACACTACTTTCACAAATTCTGACTGATGCTCAAAAAATCTTTTATGTACACAAATTCGGGAAAGTCCCTTTTTATTTAAAACAAATATTTATACCGGTGTGTACAAGTAATCACCTGATTGTTTTTGACAATCCGAGCAGGAAGGCCTTTTTGTTGTAGAGTTTCACAGACCTTATTAGTTGGCTATGGGTTTTCATTGTATTTTTAATACTAAAAAAATTGTTTCATATTAACTAAAAAATGTTATTATTTTAAATGAGTTAGGGCTTTTTCTTTCAAAAAATTTTGAAATGAGGCTTTTTTAAATTATTACAAATCTGTAATTCGTCAACATAGGAGCCTGAATTTTTTAGGGGAAGTGTATCTGTGCCTTTTCTACCAGAATATGTAAAAAAGCGATTTTGAAAAAAAAAACGAGATACGACCTTTCTATATTAAGCCATCGAGATATCTGTATTACTGAGACGTGGTTGGACGAATGCATTGAAGATCAGGCTGTGGATCTTCCAGGTTATACTATTTGCAGGATTGATCGGCCTTATGGCAGTCGAGGTGGTGGTGTGGTCATTTACGTGGCCCACGGTATAACTTTCAGAATTGTTTATATATGCTGCGAATACTTTTCATGTGAGGGACTTTGTATTGAGGTGGACGCTGACTCTATGAAATTGCTTTGTGCGGTTATTTATCTGCGGTTATTTGAATGCTCTTTTAGTGATATATTAGTTCGTTACCAAAATATACTTCTGGTTGGGGACTTCAATAATGATCTTTTTCATCCTATTAAATTGAATGCGATGCATTTACTTTGTAGACGTTTAGACCTACGTTGTTTACATAACTGTATTCCTACACATTTTGATTTACATCATCAATCTACGTCATTAATTGATTACTTTCTAATAAGTCGGGAAATACTGGTAAATGTGTCTCGTCAATTTCAGGTTACTTTTATATCACATCATTCTGTGATATCTGCCTCCTTTAGGATAGTTGTAAGTATCTCCACTTCATTCCTTCTTTTTTTTTTTAGAGATTATAAGAATGCAGTTATGGTTGGAATCGAGGAAAATATACTGCATATGAATTTTTCTCAACTGTACCAAACTAATGATTCTGGTTCACATATTGATTTTATAAATGCATTACTTAACGGTATCATAGGCTATGTTCCTTACAGAGAATTTGTACCCAATAGGAATCCATTGCGTTGAGAGCATATTATAATCACAGGTGTGATTCGAATTGGAAGAACTATTGTAGGCTGCGTAAGGATTATAAATAGTAGACTTTTATCTAGGACTGGTACTACCAGAGAATGGTGGAACAGTTTGAATAGAATTGGTGTCGGCAATGTGGTGCGTGCATCTACGGAGGTAAATATTAATGAAATTAATATGTACTTTGTGGGCAATCAATAAAATTTTGATGAGGTTATCCCTTATTGCAATAGTTTTATGTATCATGAAGTAAGTTTTTCCTTTTCTAATGTAACAATGAATGAATTACAAATGGCGCTGTGTAGAAGTAAACCCACTTCGGTTGGATCTGATGGGGTTTCTGTTAAATTATTGAGGTTGGTTTTTCCGTATCTACGTAGGCATATTTTATACATGGTTAATAACATTTTAATGTCATCCAGATTCCCGGAAAGCTGGAAGATTACACGCATTGCTCCCATTCCTAAGAAGAGAGGTGATTTCGTAATTGAAAATATCAGACCTGTTAGCATAACAGGTAGAGAATATTATGAAGGAGCAGCGATGCTTAGCGAATGTCAATTTGGTTTCGGGACCGAGATGACTGAATCTATAAGGAGTAATTTAAACAGGGGTGATGTGAGTGTTTTGGCTTTTGATCAGGTTAGACATTCTCTTTTGGTAGCGAAATTAAACTGTATGTTTGGTTTTTCATTTTCGGCGTGTAGGTTAAAATGGTCATATCTTGATGGTCGGAAACAGTTTGTCTGTGTCAATGGCTTAGCTTTTGGATTGGAATGTGTAAGATTGGGTGTTCCTCAGGGTTCGGTATTGGGTCCTGTTTTATTCACCCTATTTCTGAATGATTTAGTTCCTGCTGTGAGTAGTAGTTGTTGCAGGCCGCTGGCTTTTGCATTCACAGGTTGAATGGCCGGAGGTCGTCAAAAGGGATCTAAATAATTTGAGGAGTTGGACGGACATTAATTCGTGGCTTGTAATTCGTAGTAAGACTAAGGCGATGGCTTTTAGGCGGGATACGCTTATTATGAACTCTTTTTTTAAATTTTGATTTGTGGATTAGTGGTGGTCCTATTGATAGTGTTAGACAGATGAGATTTCGTGGTGTGGTGATAGATGACAAATTAGCTTTTGATCAACACATTGATAGCTTATGCTCAAGAATATCTTACACACTTAGAAAATTATACCACTTGAACATATTTCTACCAATACGTATTAGGTCCACTATTGCTCAAGCACTGTTATTGTCGCAGGTTAACTACTGCATTGAGGTCTATTCAGGTTGCAATGCTGCTGGCAGAAGTAAAATTATGGGTGTGGTGCATAGGATTGTTAGATTCGTTTATAGACTGAGACCTCGGGCTCATATTTCTCAGCGTTTAAAATATTTTTAAAATTTTATTTTGAGGATTACCTGAAATTTCGTCTCTTAATTTATATATACAAAATTTTTAAGTATCAAAAACCTGGTAATATTGTACAAATGATAAATTTTACAAAAACTACAAGAAATCTTCAAATGATGATTATACGTATTAACTCCACATGTAAACGACCGATGATTGTTAGGGCTGCTAGGTTATGGAATGTGTTGCCTAGGGAACTACCTTCTTTCTCATCGTCTGTTGCAACATTTAAAAGGAGGCTGTTGGATTTATTTACTATGGGCGCTGTTTAATAAAAAACTTACTGGCTGGGTTCAAATTTGTATTTTTTCTGATTAATATTTCTTATTTTATGAATGACGGTATGGGGGAGTTGAGGTAATGTTAATAGTGCTTCTGTTTTTTATTTCTAGATACTCATAGATTTGTATGTAAATATCTTTAACTATGTACATATAATACTAATTAAATTGGCCTATGGCTATATGTATTATTAACGAATTGATAAAACAAGTAAATAAAAAATAATATATTTAAATTAGTTTATATATTGGGGGCTTTTTTAAACTCTTTAATTTTTATTATGTACTAGTTCTTTTTTTCCTAAAATCTTATTAAAAAATTCAAATTGATCAGTTGTGGGCTTTTAGCTAGTTCCTATGCGCATTTCCCTGGGGCTAATGTAGATCATCAGGGAACCTTTACCCCACATTTCTTAGAATAACTATAGACATTTATTTCACACTTCCACTTTATTAAGTGAGGAGCTTTGAAACCAAATATCAAAGTCACAACAAGAACTCACTGATCAATTTTCCTTTTTTATTTTCTTACGAAACTAGCAAAATAAAATTTTTAATTTTTTAACAAGATTTTTGTTTAAAAATTAAATAAATTGTAGTATTTGCGATAAAATTTTTATAAAACGAGTGTTTTTATATATTAAAAAAAACGAATTACAGAAGAGAATAGAAAAAGATGTAGGAGATAAATTATATGATTTTGATGTTTGCATTTGTGCAATCTTGCCGTTTGGTGAAAATATAAAGGGAATCTATTAAGTATATGTATGACAAAATTGTTGTCAAAACGAATTAAATTTAACTTTACACAAAACAAAAACAAAGCAGTGCTGTTCTTTCATATATGCTGCTAGGAGCTGATGGCACAGGATAAATTCGAAGAAGGCATTTTCGAGACTGCATCAGCTCGCTTAACCCATTCGACAGTGCGGAATACCCTGCCAAAGATGAGTATACTCGTTCTACTTTAAATATATTATAACATGCATACTTTTGAGTTAGCAAATATTTTTTTGCCACAAACATAATATAAATATTTAAAAAACTTGCAAAATACTACAAAAAATTTGTTTACAAAAATAATACTTTATTTCTTATACAGAATGATCTTTCACGCAAAAATCAACTTCATCGTGTATTTATAACAAAATTTTATAGGAACTAAATCACTTATGATACCTTATTTTCATGATAGGATTTGTAACAAAGTCCAATACATAATGGAGGTTTATCAGGACAGCTCGGACAGTAATATCGAGACTCTATAATCGACAATAGTGAATTTCTAAGTGTTGCCAATTTTCGCAATGTGTCTCGTTTTATTCCATTTTCTTTATTTCATCCATCTGCATGATTTATAATTTGTTTTTCTACTAAAACCTACGCAAATACGAAAAAGGATATCGAGTCCTTCTGCCTTCCTATTGCCAACGACGAGTATACTCGTCTTTTGTTTTCTGCTTGTAAATGATGATGTATGATAAAATATGTGCACTTACCAAGAAATAACAAGGTTTTTGGTAAACAATAACACTCAAAATATAAACGCTTGGCAGCGAATGGGTTAAACTGCCAGAGACAGCGGAACATGTGTTATTATAATCTGCCGCCATTCTGCTGTTTAGGCTTTAACAGTTTAAGCAAATACGCTTTCTGTATCGTATTAGACACAACGAATTGCTGCCGTTCACGTTATAAGATCCCGCCATTACTGAAACCTGAAGCTTCTTTTTATTTTTAGCTGAAAGGTTGTCAAACAATTTTTTAAAACTCAATTATTTTAGATCACGAAGTCATGGTCATGGAGCGCTTTCTTCGTCCACACTAGGTGCAACTGAATATGAACTCTAAAGAAAACCATCGCTTCAGAAATCATTTTTATAATTATTAAAAAATTTAATAAATAGCATCTTTTTTAATTTATTTACTTTAGCTTTCTTGCATTTTCAATGAAATCAACCAATTGAAAAAAAAATTTTATAAAAAACAGCTTTTTAATATCTCCAATAATACAACGACAGCTGATCGGATTATTTCCAATAACAAAACCGATAACATTGGTTTCTGTGACATCTAAAACCGACATTAATTCCAATTCGAACATAAAACCGATAATATCGGATTTCATCACACCAAAGTATTTTTTTTTGTCGGTTTCACATCCGATAAGATCGGTTTCTATGACACCTCGGAATATTTTATAAACAAATTTATTTTATTTGGAATTCCGTACTACGCAAATAAAATAACAAAATATTTTTTTCGTACCGACCGAAAACTAATTGAAACAAACGTCGAAAATAATGGTTTATTAATAATTTCTACTAATAAGGTTTGAAACGCGATCAATTACAAAAACAAACTGTGCATACAATTATGTATGTATGTGTAGATGTGAATTTTATTTCTTTTATTGCTTAACACAGTTTTTCTTTCTTCACTTTAGCACAATTAAATAAATATTAGAATTTCTTTTACGCACCTCTAATTAAAATATTATTTTCCAAATTAACGAAGAAAAGTGTTGGTGGTATTTGCTGAATTAT
>OY776281.1:36692791-36720291 GCA_963675445.1 Linnaemya vulpina
TCCGAAAGGTGTTGATACCGTTGAAGACACTGTGGTTACAGATTCGGAGGTAATTACAGCTAAATATAGAGCTGCTTATGCCTCGTATGTGAAGTGTTTAGGAAACATAAGGAAGAAAAAACACGAATGCGATGTGTTAAATAAAAAACAAAATGATCTACAGTCAGATAGTAATAGAGGTGATATTTTAACTCACTCTATGAGCTTACCTCCCTGTGATGTAGATGTATTTGTTGGTGATTATTTGTCTTGGTCTACTTTTCGAGATTTATTTTCCACGCTATACGTCAATAATTCGAGACTTAGTTATATTGAACGGCTATGTCATTTGTTACGCAAGACTAGCTGTGGGGCAAAGGAAATTGTATCGAAATGCCCTTGTCGAATCAGGGTTTCGATATAGCGTGGAGAAATCTTAAAGATACTTATGAGAATCCTCGAATGCTGATTAATAATCAATTGAAGTGTCTATTTTCATTAGAAACTATCGCGAAGGAAAGTAGTTCGTCTCTGAAAACCTTACAAAGAGGGATAAATGGATTTTTGACTGCCATGTCAATTTACGACATTGATACTACAAATTGGGATCCGATCATAGTGTTTATTTGTATTGAACGTCTGCCTTCTCAAACAGTTACGCTGTGGGAACAAAGCATAAGGAACAAAACTGCTTTGTCTCTTTGGAAGGATTTAGACATGTTCTTGACAGAACGAATTCAAACGCTGGATTGCATACGTGATCTTACTAAATCGGAAAATAAAAAGATAGTAAAGGCTCACGTTTTCTACTTGCATACTATGTCCGAAACAAAATCATGTTTTAAGATTTTGCCGCCGATTTAGAAATTTATCAGTTAGTGAGAGATATTCCACTATAAAGAAATATCATTGTTGTGTCAACTGTTTATCAAAATCTCATGTGATAAAAGATTGTACAAGCGATCATCTATGTTTTAGGTGCAATCAAAAGCATCATACTATGCTTCATCGCGAAGAGTCTACAACTAACGTTACTACCAATTCTGCAAACACTTCGGCTTCAAATAATGTAAATTTGAATCCTGAAGCTCGATCATTTAACAGTAGACCATCAACATCTGCAGCAGCAGCTTCCACAAACTTCAATCGGCAAGTTTTTCATATTGCACAGAATTCATCTGTATTATTAGGAACTGCTATGATATCAATCATATGCCAAGATACTACGTATCCAGCAAGGGAATTGATTGATCCAGCATCAGAAGCTTCTTTTATTTCAGAACACCTGCGAAATCAATTGAGACTTACGTCACATTCCACGAATGTAAAGATTTCCGGTGTGGATAAGGATGCTTCTATTACGTCAACAAAAGTTTGTCCAATCAGACTTGGTTCACCATTGGACAAAGATATTAATTTAGAAACACATGCTCTCGTATTACCCTCGATTTCACAGAATTTGCCATCATTTGTTTGTCCATCGGCAATAAGTGGTGCGTTGAACAATTTAAAATTAGCAGATGTTAATTTTCATAAAAGCAGGCCTGTTGATATATTACTAGGGGCTGACTTATATCCTAGCATAATTTTAAATGAAGTTCGCCGCAATGTTGTTGGATCTCTCATGAGTCAACAAACAGTTTTTGGTTGGATTTTGACAGGGCCCATAAATTCATCAAAATTTAGTTCAGTTAATGTTTTCACCACTTCTGTCACATTTTCTGAAAAAGACAACTTGAACAAAACTTTGTTGAAGCTTTGGGAATTGGAAGAAGTTCCCGGGGGAAAGCTTATGTCCCCATCTGATAAATTTTGTGAATATCTTTATGAAAATATCACTCAAAGGGATTCAAATGGTAGGTATATTGTATCATTACCTTTTAAGCCAGAGTTTCCTCATGATGTGAGCTTGGGAATATCAAAATCAAGCGCTATGAGACAATTCTTTCGCATCGAATCGTCTATCTCTCGAAAACCGGAAATAAAGAGCATGTATGATGAAGTCATAATGGAGTATTTGGAACTGGGACACATGCGACCCGTTAAATCCATTAATCAAGACATCACTAATTCATGCTACTTACCACATCACCCGGTCATTAAGCCTGAATGGAAAACTACCAAATTAAGAGTAGTTTTTAATGCATCAAATCGGACTTCTAATGGAAACAGTTTAAACGACTGTTTGTTTATAGGACCTACCTTACAATCAGATTTAATTACTTTGATTCTGCGTTGGCGGTTGTTCGAGTTCGTTTTTAATTGTGACATTTCTAAAATGTATCGTCAAATTTGGGTTCATCCTTCGCATACTGCATTTCAACGAATTCTTCATCGGAATTCACCGGACGAAAACATAAAGGAGTATGAGCTGAAAACTGTAACTTTTTGGTTGAATTGTGCTCCCTATTTAGCAATTCGGACTTTATTACAATTGGCAGAGGATTGTGAGGAAACATATCCCATGGCAGCGAATATTCTCAGAAAGGGAATGTACGTGGATGATGTCTTAACTGGAGCCCATGATATTTCTACTGCTGTGTCGGCAAGAAACCTATTGACTTCCGCGTTGTTATCAGCTGGGTTTGAACTTAGAAAATGGACATCAAATAAGTTTGCTATTTTAGAGGGGTTACCATCCGAATATTTAGTGGATGCTAAACTTTTGAAATTTGAAGAATCTAGTTGTTCCAAAACCTTAGGGATTTCTTGGAATGCTCAGTTAGATTCCTTCTTTTTTCAGGTATGTCCTCTAGAAGTCAAGTCAGGATATACGAAGAGAGAAGTATTGTCTGCTATTGCCAAATTTTTTGATCCTGTTGGATGGGTTAGTCCAGTAATTATCACAGCAAAAATTCTTATGCAACGCATATGGCGTGATAATATTGACTGGGATGAATTTCTTCCAATTTCAACAGAAAAGGAATGGGCTAAATTTGTCAAATCCTTTAATGAAGTCAACTTTATTAAATACCTAGATGGGTAAGATATTACAAGTCTTCAAAAGTTGAACTTCATGTTTTTTCGGATGCATCCGAAAAGGCCTATGCGGGGGCAATTTATATACGAATTGAAAATTCCAACGGAGAAATAATTTCTAATTTATTGACCGCTAAAACGAGGGTAGCTCCAATAAAAGGTGTTTCATTACCACGGCTTGAATTGTGTGGTGCAGTATTAGCCTCTGAACTCTTGAAAAATATTGTGAGGGAAATAGAGATTTCAATTAGAAATATATGTTTCTGGACAGATTCTACGGTCGTCTTAGCATGGCTACGCAAAACCCCAAGTTCTTGGTCCACCTTTGTGGCCAATAGAGTATGTCGAATCCA
This sequence comes from Linnaemya vulpina, assembly GCA_963675445.1. Taxonomy (NCBI): domain Eukaryota; kingdom Metazoa; phylum Arthropoda; class Insecta; order Diptera; family Tachinidae; genus Linnaemya; species Linnaemya vulpina. The sequence continues at coordinate 36,696,103 of OY776281.1, forward strand.
AGAGAACACAGGAAATCATAACTGGTTTCATGTTCGTTCAGAAGATAATCCTGCCGATCTTGGTACCCGGGGGGTAGATCCGAGCACTTTATCGGAAAGTGAACTCTGGTGGCACGGTCCATCATGGTTGAGCCAAAACAAAGATAATTGGATTACTCACACCCTGGAAAATTTTACTACCGAATTTGAAAGTAGAAGTGTCAAGGTTCACGCTTCATACTTTTCAAAATTTGAAGATATTTTGGATAGGTTTTCTTCGCTAGATAGAGCGTTGCGTGTATTGGCATATGTTTTTAGATTTTTTCATGCCACGCATTCAGCTCATAAGACGAATGCGTGGAACGAATGCGACGAACTTAAGGTCGTCAAATTACGTTTGACTATTGTAGCTCAGAAGGCCTATTATGCTGAGGAGTACAAATGCCTTTAAAATAAGAATGTTTTACCTTCCAAAAGCTCATTATTAACATTGAATCCGTTTCTCGATGAAAATAACGTGAGGGGATTAAATGGCCGGCTTGTCAAATCACCTTCGTTATCGTTTCGTGAGCAATATCCTATTATTCTTCCTTACTCTTGTCGATTTTCTAAATTGTTAGCAGAATTTATACACTTGCTTACCATTCACGGTGGTAATCAACTAATGCTTCGAGTCTATAGATTTGAATATTGGACGCCGCGACTGCGAGTTTTGATCCGTACGACAATTCATCATTGCAAACGGTGTATAATTGATAGGCAACGTTCATGCAGTCAGATAATGGCGGCTCTGCCTCCTGAACGCGCCACCATTGATAGACCATTTACGAACATTGGGGTTGATTTCGCTGGTCCTTTTGTATGTTTCGCGACAAAGGCGATACATATAGAAGCAGCGTCAGATTTATCAACGGATATATTTTTATCAGCGTTCAATCTATTCATTTCTAGAAGAGGTTGTCTACTTACCATATATTCTGACAAAATTTTGTTGACGCTTCGAATGAGGTAACTAATGATTTTCGAACCTTTTTAAAAGAATGTCAAGCAAGAATGTGCTCCACTTTTGGGCATAAAGGTTTGACATGGCGCTTCATACCACCCGGTGCCCCTCATATGGGAGGCGGCAGTAAAAAGTTTTAAACTCCATTTTAGAAAGGAAGTTCAGAACGGTAAATATACCTTTGAGGAACTGTCGACCATTTTGGCTAGAATAGAGGTGTGTCTGAATTCACGCCCTTTATGTCCTATGCCTGAAAATCCTGGTGCACCAGTCGTTTTAACGCCAGGACACTTTTTAATTAGATCCGCCATTCTGGCACCCCCAGAAGCAACAATATACGATAGCCCAGACAGTATTGTTAATCGATATCGTGGAGTCAAAGCTTTAATTCATCAGTTTTGTAAAAAATGGAAAGAGGAATATCTCGTTGAGTTACATAAACGATATAAGTGGAAACACCCACAAAGGGAAATTGCAGTGAATGCCTTAGTTGTCATTAAAAACGAGCATTTACCTGCAACTTCTTGGAAGTTAGGAATTGTAATAAAAATTTATGCAGGTACAGACGGTCACGTTCGAGTTGCTGAACTTCGCACGCAAAACGGTATAATTACGCGCCCAATCACTAAACTTGTTATTTTATATCAATTATGATTCCGAACCACTTAATAAATTTACTTTACTAATCACCTTTTTCCCCAGCAACAGGAGTCCCTCATGACTCACTACGAATATCAATCAACAGGAGTCCCTCATGACTCACTACGAATATCAATCAACAGGAGTCCTTCATGACTCACTAAAAATAAATCAACAGGAGTCTCTCATGGCTCACAACGAACAAAAACCAACAGGGGTCCTTCCTGGCCCATTTACTTATTTATAAAATTCAACAGAGGTCCTTCCTTGGCCCATTTATTTGAAAAAAATATATAAATGAAAAAAATTTATAAATTATAAATATATATATATATATATATATATATATATATATTTGTATGTATTAAATAATTAAGTTATACAGTCCACTGAAGTCCTTAATGACTCAATTTATAACTACTATATAGTTGCAACTTATTTATTGTTGCAAGAAGGCCGGCAATGTTTAAGCACGAAGTTATTAAACCACGGTTCTACTGTTTTTTAGTTTATTTAATATAATTTAAACAATCTTTGTTTCAACCTTGTTGGAAACCTTTATGGTTTTCAGCAAGTGGAATGTTACCGGTACTTGAGTGTTGTTGCGCCACTTTAAAGAAAATAGTTATACATTTTATTATTATCCTTTCATCTTTTGTTAACATAAGTCACCTTACGGGTACACTCTAGCACATTGTTACAAACCATACACCTTACGGGTACATTTTATTAAATACTTGGTTAACAAGCATACACCTTTACGAGGTAATTTATCAAACAAAACGTGAAGAATTTCTACAAATATATATATATATATATATATATATATATATGAATTTAATTTGAATTCTTGTGTTTTTATTTATTTGGTAACCTAATCGGATATACGCCGAAACAGATGGAGAAGGTGGCTGTTATCCAGGACTTTCCAAAACCAAAAGTGGCTTAAGAATCATAAAGTTTTTCTGCGATGGTAAACTTTTATAGAAAATTCTTGCCACACGAAGTCTCATAAATCATTATATTTTAGTTTTAGATTATTGTTTAAAATAATTTAAATTGAAGAATAACTGTTTAAAACAATACTTTATTTTTTGACATAAAAAGGATAACGAAAAATAAAATTGCATCATACCAGATGCAATTGCAACAGCTTATCGTTGGTAATAAAAAGAACGATTGTACACCCTTAGAGTGGAGCCCGTCCTCAGAAGCTGTTTTCGAACGCTGCATAAATGAGTTAGTCAATGTAACTCTCCTAGCGCACCCGATGGCGGAAAGCTAATGGTAATCTTCAACCTGTAGCATTTTATTCGAAAAAAATTAACAAAGACCCAACAAAATTACTCAACGTATGATTGTTTGCTACCAGCTATATATCAAGCCCTTGTTCATTTTCGTTATATAGTGTAAGGTAGAAGATGCCATATTGTTACCTACCATTTTTACGTTCCAACAGCACCTCGATAAAGCCTCACCTCGAAGAATCCAGCAGGTAGATATTATTAGCCAAGCAAACGTTGCAGCTTAGGCACTTTCACGCCTCGATTCCATCAGTACCATCGTGGAGTATAACCAAATAGTGATAGCTCAAAAAAGCGACGAAGATCTCTAAAACATGCTAAAATAGTCAGAAACGCCATCTAATTCGCTTAAAATATTCTCAGTTCCGGGCTGATATGCGATACAACCACGGCACGAATCCAACCTTTCATCCCAAGAGATTTTCGACAGCACATCCTCGCAAAAATCCACAATCTGTCTCATCCAGGCGTCCGAGCTACTTCAAAAATGGTTAGGATTAGATTTTGTTGGCCTGCCAATCAAAAGGACTGTGCTGTCCTTCATTCGAAACTGTCTATAGTGTCAGAGATCTAAAACTCAACAACACACTAGATCGACCCTTATCAAGTATGAACCGGCAAAGTAACGATTCAGTCATATAAATATAGACATCGTAGGTCTTTTTCCTTCATGCGAGGGACAGCGATATTGCCTCACAATAATTGGTCTCGTTTTACGCGTTGGCCTAAAGCTGTTGTACCCAAGATGGATAAAATCAAAGAAGTTCATTTATGCCCGTAAATGAACAAGCACTGCAATTTGGTATGTGACCACTTCATGCGCGTATTAAGCTGATGGAGTGTCTTTTGCATGTAGCTTATAATCTTGAATTTGAACGTGGGAGAGTCAACTCAAATACTCGTCCGATAAAAGAAGCCCGAAAATGTTTGATAAAGCGTGAACTTAAAGAGAAAATTGGAATACAGGTTGATACTGTTAAGCAAGGCTCTGGTACGACAAATTCAGGAAATACGTCACGAAGATTCTTTGCTAATCCTGCTTTAATTTCCGAAATCACAGGTCTAATCAAGAGGTTATCAATAATTCTCGAAGCTATAATAATTACCGAGGTACTGCAACTGAACACGAACGTTGATAGCGAGTTTCAATATTTTAACAAATCTCCACAAATATGAAGACTTTAAGCAAGCGTTAATTTCATCGGCAGCTGCCGATCTAGGATTGACAGGCAATGTTTACCTAAAATCGCCTGACAATAAAATCAACGCACCACCAAACAACTCAGAGTTATCTCGAAGATCTTTCATTGTTCTTTCCAAAGCTTCAACAGATTTCTCATTCGCGTACATAAGCATATGACTCGGGCTGTGCATGGACCGTAGGTGCGTTTGTTTACTTTTCCAGTAAAATCCAGTAGTTGAGTAAATTCTAGGTTATTTCAAAATTTTACTCTCCAGAATGCGTCTTGCACAAAAAAGTACGCGAATGGAAAAATTGCAAAAACTTGCTGGTTAATAAAGTCAGCTGATCACTAAAAACGTTAGCGTTGTAAAATATGTGTTGTTTTGACTACCCAGTATATAATGTTTTTGGTAGTTGATATAATGTATTTTAATAATTACAAATTCGTAGCGAAATATTTTATTAATAGTACTTCTATGGAAGCTTTTACACTTGTTTTTTTTTGCACATAATTTATAATTTTCCTTCTGGTTAAATAACATACGACAATACATCAATATCTAATTTTTGATATTCGGTACCCTGAATAATGTGCCATAAGAAGTATTCATATATATGTATATTACCTTTACATCTCTAACACATTAATGTAAATAAAGCAATTAAGAGACACAAATTTTACCATGGATGCAAAAAAAAGAAAACGATATTGTATGCTCTCCTGGAATATTTCGGAACATACAAAGTGATTATTACACACTTATTTAATTTGTTTCAAGTTGAAAATAATTATTTTCGTTTTCTGCTGCTCTTTTAATTCAGCTTTTCTTCTTTTAAATAATTTTATTGAAAATTTTATGCTTTTGGTTTGCTTAGCTTTGCTTGTTTACTTTATTGAATCATATGTTTTTCTTTTCTACTGGATTTTACTGGTAAAAATTTCTCCAGTAAAAACTTGCAGACTCTCAGTCAACCAACTGTCACTCTACTCTCTCAACTGGTGCTCTCTTTTGCAAATTTATGTGTAAACGAACGCATTTCAGTAAAACCTAGTACAAATTTGTGCGAATTTTGGGGTAAACGAACACACTTCGTGTATCATATTTTGCACAACATCATATAATTCACGATCACTTATTTGATCTGGAATTTCAGAACATATAACATTGTCAACTTCATGCGATGTGATTTTATTCACCAACCATATTGAAATGTGAGCGTGTGGCAAATCACGTTTTTGCCACTCCACAGAATACATCTAGAACTGCACTTTACCAAACACTTCAGATTTCACGCTAAAACCCATAACGGATTTCAATTTCTGCTTAAAAACACGGGAAGTGATATCATTGCGGTCGGTCGGATTTTGGCCATCGAATAAATTATCTTTAATGTCACTCCATTGCGGATTACACGTAAATGTTACAAATAAATCTGGTCGACCGTAACGACGCACATAAGTCATTGCATCCTGCGCGTACTTCTGCATATGACGTCGGCTGTGCATAATGTATTTAAATATTTATATTTTTAGTGTTGTATTTATATGTAATTTATTTCATAGATCCCCGAAGTTATGATTTAGAATAGCTAAGTATATAAATTAAATTAATGGTTTGACCAAAATTTAATTGTAATGAATTTAAAAACTAATTCTATTTCAGTTTTTCAAAATATTAACTCAAATATTTCGAAATGCAGTGTTCACTAAAATGGCTATAACTCTTGAACCAATACACATACAGAAACTGTATTTACATAAAAACCTTGGTATTGACGTCACCTTTCATATATGGAAACAAAATCGGTTCACGCATTCCGAAGAACATCAATTACTAACACAATGCAACTTATTTATATATATATATATATATATATATATATATATGTATATATATATATATATATATATATATATATATTTATATATATATATATATATATATATATATATGTATATATATATATATATATATATATATATATATTTATATATATATATATATATATATATATATATATATATACTAGCGAACCCCCTGCACACTTCGTAGTGCAAAAAAGAAAATAAAAAAAATTAATTCGAATTCATTTTAATCAGTGATAAACTGCTTTTATTGTAATGCTCTGTAGTAAACAACATTTGTTGTTTTTCCATTTCGGCGTAAATATACAAAACCGATAGTTTGCCAACGTGCGAACAGGCTACATAGAACTGTCCGTGTGAGAAAACTGGATACACTAAATTCAGTCTACAAATTTCTAAAGATTGGCCTTGCGCCTTATTAATGGTAATCGCAAACGCAAGGCGAACAGTAAACTAAAGTCGTTTAAATTCAAATGGTATATCAGACGGAATCATTGGGATACGTCTTCGCCTTTTAATTTTCCAGTTAAAATAGTAGCTTCAATTACATAAGCCATCAACCTTTTCATAGCAAGTCTTGTTCCATTACACAAACGGGGTTGATTGATATTACGAAGCATAATAATAGTGGTTCCAACTTTCTATTGGAGATTATGCGGAGGCAATCCTGGTAAGTCCAACGAATTCAAAAATTCTGTTGGATAATTCACAACATCTCCTTCATTGGCAACAGTATCGATAGACTTCTATAACACCACTTCGCCAGGAATCTTTGATTGTATAGTCATGTTTAATTCAGTAACATCTTTGTTCTTTGCCGCTAAAATCGCTCTGGCACTCAACCATGCATGAATGAACTTAAAAACAGATTGTATTTCAGCTTTTCAAAATATTAACTCAAATATTTCGAAATGATTACAGTGTTTATTAAATGGCTATAACTCATAAACCAATACACATACAGAAACTCTATTTACATAAAAACCATGGTATTGACGGCACCTTTCATATAAATTTTCACGCATTCCGGAGAACATCCATTACTAACACAATGCAACTTATTTTTATATATAGATATATAAATATATATATATATATATATATATATATATATATGTGTGTGTGTATATGTGTATATATATATGTATACATATCTATATATATAAAAATAAGTTGCATTGTGTTAGTAATGGATGTTCTCCGGAATGCGTGAACCGATTTTGTTTCCATATATGAAAGGTGACGTCAATACCAAGGTTTTTATGTAAATACAGCTTCTGTATGTATATTGGTTCATGAGTTATAGCCATTTTAGTGAACATTGCGTTTCGAAATATTTGAGTTAATATTTTGAAAAACAAATAGAATTCGTTTTTAAATTCCTTACAATTAAATTTTGGTCAAACCATTAATTTAATTTATATACTTAGCTATTCTAAATCATAACTTCGGGGATATATGAAATAAATTACATATAAATACAACACTAAAAACATAAATATTTAAATACATTATGCACAGCCCACGTCATATGCATGAGTACGCGCAGGACTCAATGACTTATGTGCGTCATTACGGTCGACCAGATTTATTTATAACATTTACGTGTAATCCGCAATGGAGTGACATTAAAGATAATTTATTCGATGGCCAAAATCCGACCGACCGCAATGATATCACTTCCTGTGTTTTTAAGCAGAAATTGAAATCCCTTATGGGTTTTAGCGTGAAATCTAAAGTGTTTGGTAAAGTGCAGTTCTGGATGTATTCTGTGGAGTGGCAAAAACGTGATTTGCCACACGGCCACATTTCAATATGGTTGGTGAATAAAATCACATCGCATGAAGTTGACAATGTTATATGTTCTGAAATTCCAGACCAAATAAGTGATCCTGAATTATATGATGTTGTTGTGCAAAATATGATAGACGAAGCGTGTTCGTTTATCACACAAATTCGCAAAAATTTGTCCTGGATTTTACTGAAATGCGTTCGTTTACACATAAATTTGCAAAAGAGAGCACCAGTTGAGAGAGTAAAGTGACAGTTGGTTGACTGAGAGTCTGCAAGTTTTTACTGGAGAAATTTTTACCAGTAAAATCCAGTAGAAAAGAAAAACATATGATTCAATAAAGTAAACAAGCAAAACTAAGCAAACAAAAAGCATAAAATTTTCAATAAAAATATTTAAAAGAAGAAAAGCTGAATTAAAAGAGCAGCAAAAAACGAAAATAATTATTTTCAACTTGAAACAAATTAAATAAGTGTGTAATAATCACTTTGTATGTTCCGAAATATTCCAGGAGAGCATAAAATATCAAGTTTTCTTTTTTTGGCATACCGAATATCAAAAATTAGATATTGATGTATTGTCGTATGTTATTTAACCAGAAGGGAAATTATAAATTATGTGCCAAAAAAAAACAAGTGTAAAATCTCCCATAGAAGTACTATTAATAAAATATTTCGCTACGAATTTGTAATTATTAAAATACATTATATCAACTACCAAAACCATTATATACTGGGTAGTCAAAACAACACATATTTTACAACGCTAACGTTTTTAGTGATCAGCTGACTTTATTAACCAGCAAGTTTTTGCAATTTTTCCATTCGCGTACTTTTTTGTGCAAGACGCATTCTGGAGAGTAAAATTTTGAAATAACCCAGAATTTACTCAACTACTGGATTTTACTGGAAAAGTAAACAAACGCACCTACGGTCCATGCACAGCCCGAGTCATATGCTTATGTACGCGAATGAGAAATCTGTTGAAGCTTTGGAAAGAACAATGAAAGATCTTCGAGATAACTCTGAGTTGTTTGGTGGTGCGTTGATTTTATTGTCAGGCGATTTTAGGTAAACATTGCCTGTCAATCCTAGATCGGCAGCTGCCGATGAAATTAACGCTTGCTTAAAGTCTTCATATTTGTGGAGATTTGTTAAAATATTGAAACTCGCTATCAACGTTCGTGTTCAGTTGCAGTACCTCGGTAATTATTATAGCTTCGAGAATTATTGATAACCTCTTGATTAGACCTGTGATTTCGGAAATTAAAGCAGGATTAGCAAAGAATCTTCGTGACGTATTTCCTGAATTTGTCGTACCAGAGCCTTGCTTAACAGTATCAACCTGTATTCCAATTTTCTCTTTAAGTTCACGCTTTATCAAACATTTTCGGGCTTCTTTTATCGGACGAGTATTTGAGTTGACTCTCCCACGTTCAAATTCAAGATTATAAGCTACATGCAAAAGACACTCCATCAGCTTAATACGCGCATGAAGTGGTCACATACCAAATTGCAGTGCTTGTTCATTTACGGGCATAAATGAACTTCTTTGATTTTATCCATCTTGGGTACAACAGCTTTAGGCCAACGCGTAAAACGAGACCAATTATTGTGAGGCAATATCGCTGTCCCTCGCATGAAGGAAAAAGACCTACGATGTCTATATTTATATGACTGAATCGTTACTTTGCCGGTTCATACTTGATAAGGGTCGATCTAGTGTGTTGTTGAGTTTTAGATCTCTGACACTATAGACAGTTTCGAATGAAGGACAGCACAGTCCTTTTGATTGGCAGGCCAACAAAATCTAATCCTAACCATTTTTGAAGGAGCTCGGACGCCTGGATGAGACAGATTGTGGATTTTTGCGAGGATGTGCTGTCGAAAATCTCTTGGGATGAAAGGTTGGATTCGTGCCGTGGTTGTATCGCATATCAGCCCGGAACTGAGAATATTTTAAGCGAATTAGATGGCGTTTCTGACTATTTTAGCATGTTTTAGAGATCTTCGTCGCTTTTTTGAGCTATCACTATTTGGTTATACTCCACGATGGTACTGATGGAATCGAGGCGTGAAAGTGCCTAAGCTGCAACGTTTGCTTGGCTAATAATATCTACCTGCTGGATTCTTCGAGGTGAGGCTTTATCGAGGTGCTGTTGGAACGTAAAAATGGTAGGTAACAATATGGCATCTTCTACCTTACACTATATAACGAAAATGAACAAGGGCTTGATATATAGCTGGTAGCAAACAATCATACGTTGAGTAATTTTGTTGGGTCTTTGTTAATTTTTTTCGAATAAAATGCTACAGGTTGAAGATTACCATTAGCTTTCCGCCATCGGGTGCGCTAGGAGAGTTACATTGACTAACTCATTTATGCAGCGTTCGAAAACAGCTTCTGAGGACGGGCTCCACTCTAAGGGTGTACAATCGTTCTTTTTATTACCAACGATAAGCTGTTGCAATTGCATCTGGTATGATGCAATTTTATTTTTCGTTATCCTTTTTATGTCAAAAAATAAAGTATTGTTTTAAACAGTTATTCTTCAATTTAAATTATTTTAAACAATAATCTAAAACTAAAATATAATGATTTATGAGACTTCGTGTGGCAAGAATTTTCTATAAAAGTTTACCATCGCAGAAAAACTTTATGATTCTTAAGCCACTTTTGGTTTTGGAAAGTCCTGGATAACAGCCACCTTCTCCATCTGTTTCGGCGTATATCCGATTAGGTTACCAAATAAATAAAAACACAAGAATTCAAATTAAATTCATATATATATATATATATATATATATATATATATTTGTAGAAATTCTTCACGTTTTGTTTGATAAATTACCTCGTAAAGGTGTATGCTTGTTAACCAAGTATTTAATAAAATGTACCCGTAAGGTGTATGGTTTGTAACAATGTGCTAGAGTGTACCCGTAAGGTGACTTATGTTAACAAAAGATGAAAGGATAATAATAAAATGTATAACTATTTTCTTTAAAGTGGCGCAACAACACTCAAGTACCGGTAACATTCCACTTGCTGAAAACCATAAAGGTTTCCAACAAGGTTGAAACAAAGATTGTTTAAATTATATTAAATAAACTAAAAAACAGTAGAACCGTGGTTTAATAACTTCGTGCTTAAACATTGCCGGCCTTCTTGCAACAATAAATAAGTTGCAACTATATAGTAGTTATAAATTGAGTCATTAAGGACTTCAGTGGACTGTATAACTTAATTATTTAATACATACAAATATATATATATATATATATATATATATATATATATATATATATTTATAATTTATAAATTTTTTTCATTTATATATTTTTTTCAAATAAATGGGCCAAGGAAGGACCTCTGTTGAATTTTATAAATAAGTAAATGGGCCAGGAAGGACCCCTGTTGGTTTTTGTTCGTTGTGAGCCATGAGAGACTCCTGTTGATTTATTTTTAGTGAGTCATGAAGGACTCCTGTTGATTGATATTCGTAGTGAGTCATGAGGGACTCCTGTTGATTGATATTCGTAGTGAGTCATGAGGGACTCCTGTTGCTGGGGAAAAAGGTGATTAGTAAAGTAAATTTATTAAGTGGTTCGGAATCATAATTGATATAAAATAACAAGTTTAGTGATTGGGCGCGTAATTATACCGTTTTGCGTGCGAAGTTCAGCAACTCGAACGTGACCGTCTGTACCTGCATAAATTTTTATTACAATTCCTAACTTCCAAGAAGTTGCAGGTAAATGCTCGTTTTTAATGACAACTAAGGCATTCACTGCAATTTCCCTTTGTGGGTGTTTCCACTTATATCGTTTATGTAACTCAACGAGATATTCCTCTTTCCATTTTTTACAAAACTGATGAATTAAAGCTTTGACTCCACGATATCGATTAACAATACTGTCTGGGCTATCGTATATTGTTGCTTCTGGGGGTGCCAGAATGGCGGATCTAATTAAAAAGTGTCCTGGCGTTAAAACGACTGGTTCACCAGGATTTTCAGGCATAGGACATAAAGGGCGTGAATTCAGACACACCTCTATTCTAGCCAAAATGGTCGACAGTTCCTCAAAGGTATATTTACCGTTCTGAACTTCCTTTCTAAAATGGAGTTTAAAACTTTTTACTCCCGCCTCCCATATGAGGGGCACCGGGTGGTATGAAGCGCCATGTCAAACCTTTATGCCCAAAAGTGGAGCACATTCTTGCTTGACATTCTTTTAAAAAGGTTCGAAAATCATTAGTTACCTCATTCGAAGCGTCAACAAAATTTTGTCAGAATATATGGTAAGTAGACAACCTCTTCTAGAAATGAATAGATTGAACGCTGATAAAAATATATCCGTTGATAAATCTGACGCTGCTTCTATATGTATCGCCTTTGTCGCGAAACATACAAAAGGACCAGCGAAATCAACCCCAATGTTCGTAAATGGTCTATCAATGGTGGCGCGTTCAGGAGGCAGAGCCGCCATTATCTGACTGCATGAACGTTGCCTATCAATTATACACCGTTTGCAATGATGAATTGTCGTACGGATCAAAACTCGCAGTCGCGGCGTCCAATATTCAAATCTATAGACTCGAAGCATTAGTTGATTACCACCGTGAATGGTAAGCAAGTGTATAAATTCTGCTAACAATTTAGAAAATCGACAAGAGTAAGGAAGAATAATAGGATATTGCTCACGAAACGATAACGAAGGTGATTTGACAAGCCGGCCATTTAATCCCCTCACGTTATTTTCATCGAGAAACGGATTCAATGTTAATAATGAGCTTTTGGAAGGTAAAACATTCTTATTTTAAAGGCATTTGTACTCCTCAGCATAATAGGCCTTCTGAGCTACAATAGTCAAACGTAATTTGACGACCTTAAGTTCGTCGCATTCGTTCCACGCATTCGTCTTATGAGCTGAATGCGTGGCATGAAAAAATCTAAAAACATATGCCAATACACGCAACGCTCTATCTAGCGAAGAAAACCTATCCAAAATATCTTCAAATTTTGAAAAGTATGAAGCGTGAACCTTGACACTTCTACTTTCAAATTCGGTAGTAAAATTTTCCAGGGTGTGAGTAATCCAATTATCTTTGTTTTGGCTCAACCATGATGGACCGTGCCACCAGAGTTCACTTTCCGATAAAGTGCTCGGATCTACCCCCCGGGTACCAAGATCGGCAGGATTATCTTCTGAACGAACATGAAACCAGTTATGATTTCCTGTGTTCTCTTGGATTCGACATACTCTATTGGCCACAAAGGTGGACCAAGAACTTGGGGTTTTGCGTAGCCATGCTAAGACGACCGTAGAATCTGTCCAGAAACATATATTTCTAATTGAAATCTCTATTTCCCTCACAATATTTTTCAAGAGTTCAGAGGCTAATACTGCACCACACAATTCAAGCCGTGGTAATGAAACACCTTTTATTGGAGCTACCCTCGTTTTAGCGGTCAATAAATTAGAAATTATTTCTCCGTTGGAATTTTCAATTCGTATATAAATTGCCCCCGCATAGGCCTTTTCGGATGCATCCGAAAAAACATGAAGTTCAACTTTTGAAGACTTGTAATATCTTACCCATCTAGGTATTTAATAAAGTTGACTTCATTAAAGGATTTGACAAATTTAGCCCATTCCTTTTCTGTTGAAATTGGAAGAAATTCATCCCAGTCAATATTATCACGCCATATGCGTTGCATAAGAATTTTTGCTGTGATAATTACTGGACTAACCCATCCAACAGGATCAAAAAATTTGGCAATAGCAGACAATACTTCTCTCTTCGTATATCCTGACTTGACTTCTAGAGGACATACCTGAAAAAAGAAGGAATCTAACTGAGCATTCCAAGAAATCCCTAAGGTTTTGGAACAACTAGATTCTTCAAATTTCAAAAGCTTAGCATCCACTAAATATTCGGATGGTAACCCCTCTAAAATAGCAAACTTATTTGATGTCCATTTTCTAAGTTCAAACCCAGCTGATAACAACGCGGAAGTCAATAGGTTTCTTGCCGACACAGCAGTAGAAATATCATGGGCTCCAGTTAAGACATCATCCACGTACATTCCCTTTCTGAGAATATTCGCTGCCATGGGATATGTTTCCTCACAATCCTCTGCCAATTGTAATAAAGTCCGAATTGCTAAATAGGGAGCACAATTCAACCAAAAAGTTACAGTTTTCAGCTCATACTCCTTTATGTTTTCGTCCGGTGAATTCCGATGAAGAATTCGTTGAAATGCAGTATGCGAAGGATGAACCCAAATTTGACGATACATTTTAGAAATGTCACAATTAAAAACGAACTCGAACAACCGCCAACGCAGAATCAAAGTAATTAAATCTGATTGTAAGGTAGGTCCTATAAACAAACAGTCGTTTAAACTGTTTCCATTAGAAGTCCGATTTGATGCATTAAAAACTACTCTTAATTTGGTAGTTTTCCATTCAGGCTTAATGACCGGGTGATGTGGTAAGTAGCATGAATTAGTGATGTCTTGATTAATGGATTTAACGGGTCGCATGTGTCCCAGTTCCAAATACTCCATTATGACTTCATCATACATGCTCTTTATTTCCGGTTTTCGAGAGATAGACGATTCGATGCGAAAGAATTGTCTCATAGCGCTTGATTTTGATATTCCCAAGCTCACATCATGAGGAAACTCTGGCTTAAAAGGTAATGATACAATATACCTACCATTTGAATCCCTTTGAGTGATATTTTCATAAAGATATTCACAAAATTTATCAGATGGGGACATAAGCTTTCCCCCGGGAACTTCTTCCAATTCCCAAAGCTTCAACAAAGTTTTGTTCAAGTTGTCTTTTTCAGAAAATGTGACAGAAGTGGTGAAAACATTAACTGAACTAAATTTTGATGAATTTATGGGCCCTGTCAAAATCCAACCAAAAACTGTTTGTTGACTCATGAGAGATCCAACAACATTGCGGCGAACTTCATTTAAAATTATGCTAGGATATAAGTCAGCCCCTAGTAATATATCAACAGGCCTGCTTTTATGAAAATTAACATCTGCTAATTTTAAATTGTTCAACGCACCACTTATTGCCGATGGACAAACAAATGATGGCAAATTCTGTGAAATCGTTCTATGTAGCCTGTTCGCACGTTGGCAAACTATCGGTTTTGTATATTTACACCGAAATGGAAAAACAACAAATGTTGTTTACTACAGAGCATTACAATAAAAGCAGTTTATCACTGATTAAAATGAATTCGAATTAATTTTTTTATTTTCTTTTTTGCACTACGAACTGTGCAGGGGGTTCGCTAGTACATTTATATATATATATATATATATATATATATACATATATATATACATATACACACATTATTACATATATATATATATATATATATATATATATATATATATATCTATATATATATACATATACACACATACATACATATATATATATATATATATATATCTATATATATATACATATACACACATGCATACATATATATATATATATATATATATATATATATGTATATATATATATATATATATATATATATATATATGTATATATATATATATATATATATATATATACATACATACATATATATGTATATGTATATATATATATATATATATATATATATGCGTGTGTATACATGTACATATACACACACATACATACACATACAAATACATGTACATATATAACTACATACACATCCACACACATATATATGTATATATATCTACTTACACATAGGCAATAATTGTAACAATTAGTATAACTTAATATTTAATAACAATAATACAATAAATTATCCCTAGCAATTAATAGTTAATATTAACAATTATATTATATAAATCTGCAATTCTTACTAACTAAATGTCTATAATTCTGTTCTAATTTTTCTGTATCTATTTTAAAATGTATTCTGTGTGATGAAGGTACGTTTATTATTTCTAACATTTCTAACATTAATCGACGTTTGTAGTTATTTTCTGTATTTAATATTGAAACATTTTCAAAATCTGGAAAATGATATGATTTAGAAAATTTTTTTGTGAATTTATATCCCTATACTTTTTTTATCTGATTTGTGACCTGCTATCCTAGTCTTTAATTTATTCTTGGTCGTACTTATGTACACTTTATTACAATTCTCTATATCATGGTATTTTATATACTAAATTTGATCTATCCCATTTTTCAATTTTATCTTTATTTTTACTAAATAGTCTGTTTAATGTATTATACTTTCTATGAGCTATTCCATATTTATCTGTATCGTAAATCTTAGATTTTGTCAACCTTTCTGATATTCCTGGTATGTATGTTAAAGATTTAAATAATTTTTGGTCTGAATTACTATTAGTATTTTCTGTTCTTCTATTTCTATATTGTGATATTAAATTATTTATTATAAGATTAGGAAAATTTTTATTTTCTAATATGTTTATAACCTTCTTTTTATTGCTATAGTGAAAAGATAGGGAAAGAATTTTAAAGAAATTGGATATATATTTTTCATTGGAGGAAATGGTTGAATTTTTATACTTTGAGGAACATTTAGCTGTTTTACAAAAGAAAGAGGTAAACACTACACATAAAAATTAATTTGATAAATTAAAAAAATTACAAGAGAAGGAATTGGATATAAAATTAAATGATAATTGGTTTATAAACAAGACTAAATCTGACATACCTAAGGTCATTCAATGGATACTTTGACTTGGACAAAAATACGCTTTACCTAGTAAAAAGTATGAAATTCCTATTTAAAAGTCATATCATAGTAGTATGACAAATAAAGTTAAAATTCTTTAGTAAATCAATTGATATAAGAGCACAGAGTCTACGCATGTTAATATATACTCGTCAGAAAGCGTATTACGACTCGTAGATGTTACTCCTCAGAGAACAGAGGATTTGTCCTTTAATAAAGTGTTCACTGATATTTGAGACTGCAGCTAGAATTGAAATTGGTCTAAAATAACCACCATCATTCACCACTCTATCTTTGGGTATAGGAACGACATGAGCAGTTTTCCATAAGTTCAAAACGTAAAAATGAAATTAATAATATCCAATGAAAGTGGAGGTATACGGGAAAACATTTAACCGGAAAACCATCAGTGTCAGTGGATCCAAACTTAACTTTACTCAGAGTTTCAGCTAGTTCTCTCACATCAAAGAAGCGAAAAGAAAAAGAATCAGTGGAATTCACAAATGATTCAAAATCAAAATTGTCACTGCCGTTAATGTAGAGTCCACCAATAAAATCTTCATTGAAGTGGTGTTGCACACATTTCGCCGGGTTATGACATAAATTTGCAGTTTTATGCGACCGGTGCCGTCTGTCGATGATTCCATTAGACTGCGTATGGTATGGCGCACACTGGGGATTTCGCGGAAAAATATCAAATTGTCAACATACCCCTCATGCAATATGCAGTGATATTTTCAAGTTTTAGACTAAATGATACAATCAAATCAAAAAGAATCACTCCGATCTGACTGCTAGTTTTTTTATAGCCGTCTCAAACTCAGTACTTATATGTTTTACCGAACCCACTTAATTTAAACCAAAGAATTTCAAAACGAATATCATTTTATTATGTGAGCTAACGTTTTTCTTTCTATTTTTTATTTAAAGTAGGATATTTCAGTATAATAAAATTGAATAAATGAACTCTGTAGAGACTTAAGTTTTTCTTGTTTCTTTATTTTTATGAACATATAACAAAAATCCCTTTTATGGTAACACGGGTATTAAAACAAAACGTGTTAACATCAGGTTGATACAGTTCTCGGGTTCCTTTTCATAATAAAATTTGTGTAAATAGGAACTGTTATCACATTCAACTAAGCCGCCTAAAAAGTGGTGACAAACACAATACACATAAGCACTGATGATGATAGTGTTGCGACTTTCGAAAACAGCTGTTCTGCTCTGCTGTGTTAGTTGAATAAAACTGATGTTGACTTTCCTTTGTACCTTGGAATATTTATCATCAAGTCTTTCTGAGATTTAAGCAAATTTCGAACAATTAGCCTATGAATCTTAATTCGATTTAATATAGCAACACAAATGTTCGTTAAAATAATTACCACATACAAATTTAAGCTAAGGCTTGAGCTACCAATGAAAAAATTGGAAAACGTTCACATGTACTTAAGTATAAAATTCAAACCAAAAAAGTTTGACTTAGGTATGATGGAACAAAAAATTCAGAAAAATGGAACATGAAGAAAATAATCAAACGGTAACACGGGTATTAAAACAAAAACGTGTTAACATCAGGTTGATACAGTTCTCAGATTCCTTTTCATAATAAAATTTGTGTAAATAGGAACTGTTATCAGATTCAACTAAGCCGCCTAAAAAGTGGTGACAAACACAATACACATGAGCACTGATGATGAAAGTGTTGCGACGTTCGAAAACAGCTGTTCTGCTCTGCTGTGTTAGTTGAATAAAACTGATGTTGACTTTCCTTTGTGCCTTGGAATATTTATCATCATGTCTTTCTGAGATTTAAACAAATTTCGAACAATTAGCATATGAATCTTAATTCGATTTAATATAGCAATACAAATGTTCGTTAAAATAATTACCACATACAAAAATCCCTTTTTTCTCCAAACATTTGGACCTGCAAGTTTAGCCATACTTTTCCACTGTTGGAAATCACCACTAATAGTCTCATATCTGTTTTTACATTTTTAATCAATGCCAAGTGCCACCAGGTGCCACCTCTCAATTTGTTGCATTACAAAGTACAACATTCTTCTGCTGATTGATTCGCGAGCCAATTCTGATAAGGCTCTTTTGTTTAACATAACTCAAGAACCACTAGTTGGATTTTGCTTAAACAAATTTAGAAAAATCAAGAATTTCAATTTCTTTCATCCGTTTATATAACGTTTCGCTATATAAGAAACATTTTCGAAGTTATAAATAAATATATGAAGAAAAAAAAAATATTTTTTGCCAAAATAAATTTATTATTTTTTTTTAGACCATAAAAAGTCCAAAACGGTGAAAAATTGTTAAGGCCTATTGCTTTCACATAAAGTCGCTTATCCTATGATCAAAATGAGATGCAAATCATGAAAATCGATGTACACAAAATACAACAAGAAGATGCTGCTGGTATTTCTGTTACTGATTGTGCTGTCTTGCCGTCAATCATTGTAAAATATAATTTATGTTTTACTTTAAAGTTACGATTATTTACTGTTAACTAGAATTCTTTTAGTTGATATATCTCCTCATGGACTCTTCTCTTTTCTTCTCGTATAACTTCAGGGGTCTCTTTAACGTATGCAAACTGTAGTATTCTGCAATACTGTGTGGAAGAAGGTTTATTGTTGTTCCATACTAATTTATTTATGTCATCACTTAATGATAATCTAAGTGGTGCAACTGATGTCATATACATATAAATGAGAGTCACAAATTTGATCATCTGAAAACCTCTGTTGGTATTCGCTTTAACTAGATGCCCCATCACATCCCCATTTATAGTACATTGTTAGATTTCCGCTTTCAATTTTATTTATTTCCTTTGTTGACTTGATCTCTAGGACTCTTTCAGCAGTATGGTCCAACAGATTTTGCAGAGGTACACTGCCTGAACTTTCAGTAATAGAAATTCCTTGAGGATAACTGTTAGTTTTTTCTTTCGCGAGTTCTTTGTATGGTACGAGTATTTTGTACCCTTCATTTTCTAACCAATGCATTAGATACTCGTAATTTTCTTTTGTAAGTTCAAGCTTTGTAAACATCCCCAAAGTTTTTAATGTACACATTTTTTGGTTGGTTTTTGAAATATTAGAAGTAAAATGAATTACTTCTTGAGGAAACATAGCACGTACCTCATCGCTTCTGTATCGTTTGGCGCGATCACAGCACTCCTCAAACGATTTACTTGGCCGACCAAGTGCAGAACTGGTAGAACTTTCAACCTCAGTAAACATAATTGTAAATGTGCGTTCAAGCCAATTTTTTTTTTCAAATCGCGACTTTGTACGATTAGAATCCTGCCATCTGTGTTTGAAGTTAGAGTAAAAGCCTTTATATATTTTATCCAAAATATCACATGCTCTAGTTTCGTTTATGCCAACGTGCGATTGTTGCAAAAAATGTTTTAATTTTGTAATGTCTTTGTCAAACTCCAGCAGCTTCGAGGATAAAACCCCATGTGAAATAGAAAAACTTTCCATTGTCGTAAAACTCTTGGTTGTATTATTATATATTTTTCAATATTTTATTGACAGGTACTTATGAATGTGCGCATATTTCGAAACGTTCCAAAACATGAGCACTCATAAATGTGGGTGAAATTTCTGTAAAAAAATCATGCAGGTAACTAACGGAAAAACACAAATAATTAAAAAAGTGCACTTTCCTTTTTTCCTTTTAATTGTCCACGCAAATTTATTAACTTTTATTGCTTTGCTACTGCAATTATCAAAATCAAATAACCTCTTATTTATTTCTTTTTTTTTAATTCTGGGAATCATAAAAATATTCATCAAGGTTTATTCCATTGCGTTGAGAGCATATTATAATCACAGGTGTGATTCGAATTGGAAGAACTATTGTAGGCTGCGTAGTTTAACTAAGGCTAAGATAAGAAAATTAAGGATTATAAATAGTAGACTTTTATCTAGGACTGGTACTACCAGAGAATGGTGGAACAGTTTGAATAGAATTGGTGTGGGCAATGTGGTGCGTGCATCTACGGAGGTAAATATTAATGAAATTAATGTGTACTTTGTGGGCAATCAATAAAATTTTGATGAGGTTATCCCTTATTGCAATAGTTTTATGTATCATGAAGTAAGTTTTTCCTTTTCTAATGTAACAATGAATGAATTACAAATGGCGCTGTGTAGAAGTAAACCCACTTCGGTTGGATCTGATGGGGTTTCTGTTAAATTATTGAGGTTGGTTTTTCCGTATCTACGTAGGCATATTTTATACATGGTTAATAACATTTTAATGTCATCCAGATTCCCGGAAAGCTGGAAGATTGCACGCATTGCTCCCATTCCTAAGAAGAGAGGTGATTTCGTAATTGAAAATATCAGACCTGTTAGCATAACAGGTAGAGAATATTATGAAGGAGCAGCGATGTTTAGCGAATGTCAATTTGGTTTCGGGACCGAGATGACTGAATCTATAAGGAGTAATTTAAACAGGGGTGATGTGAGTGTTTTGGCTTTTGATCAGGTTAGACATTCTCTTTTGGTAGCGAAATTAAACTGTATGTTTGGTTTTTCATTTTCGGCGTGTAGGTTAAAATGGTCATATCTTGATGGTCGGAAACAGTTTGTCTGTGTCAATGGCTTAGCTTTTGGATTGGAATGTGTAAGATTGGGTGTTCCTCAGGGTTCGGTATTGGGTCCTGTTTTATTCACCCTATTTCTGAATGATTTAGTTCCTGCTGTGAGTAGTAGTTGTTGCAGGCCGCTGGCTTTTGCATTCACAGGTTGAATGGCCGGAGGTCGTCAAAAGGGATCTAAATAATTTGACGAGTTGGACGGACATTAATTCGTGGCTTGTAATTCGTAGTAAGACTAAGGCGATGGCTTTTAGGCGGGATACGCTTATTATGAACTCTTTTTTTAAATTTTGATTTGTGGATTAGTGGTGGTCCTATTGATAGTGTTAGACAGATGAGATTTCGTGGTGTGGTGATAGATGACAAATTAGCTTTTGATCAACACATTGATAGCTTATGCTCAAGAATATCTTACACACTTAGAAAATTATACCACTTGAACATATTTCTACCAATACGTATTAGGTCCACTATTGCTCAAGCACTGTTATTGTCGCAGGTTAACTACTGCATTGAGGTCTATTCAGGTTGCAATGCTGCTGGTAGAAGTAAAATTATGGGTGTGGTGCATAGGATTGTTAGATTCGTTTATAGACTGAGACCTCGGGCTCATATTTCTCAGCGTTTAAAATATTTTTAAAATTTTATTTTGAGGATTACCTGAAATTTCGTCTCTTAATTTATATATACAAAATTTTTAAGTATCAAAAACCTGCTAATATTGTACAAATGATAAATTTTACAAAAACTACAAGAAATCTTCAAATGATGATTATACGTATTAACTCCACATGTAAACGACCGATGATTGTTAGGGCTGCTAGGTTATGGAATGTGTTGCCTAGGGAACTACCTTCTTTCTCATCGTCTGTTGCAACATTTAAAAGAAGGCTGTTGGATTTATTTACTATGGGCGCTGTTTAATAAAAAACTTACTGGCTGGGTTCAAATTTGTATTTTTTCTGATTAATATTTCTTATTTTATGAATGACGGTATGGGGGAGTTGAGGTAATGTTAATAGTGCTTCTGTTTTTTATTTCTAGATACTCATAGATTTGTATGTAAATATCTTTAACTATGTACATATAATACTAATTAAATTGGCCTATGGCTATATGTATTATTAACGAATTGATAAAACAAGTAAATAAAAAATAATATATTTAAATTAGTTTATATATTGGGGGCTTTTTTAAACTCTTTAATTTTTATTATGTACTAGTTCTTTTTTTCCTAAAATCTTATTAAAAAATTCAAATTGATCAGTTGTGGGCTTTTAGCTAGTTCCTATGCGCATTTCCCTGGGGCTAATGTAGATCATCAGCGAACCTTTACCCCACATTTCTTAGAATAACTATAGACATTTATTTCACACTTCCACTTTATTAAGTGAGGAGCTTTGAAACCAAATATCAAAGTCACAACAAGAACTCACTGATCAATTTTCCTTTTTTATTTTCTTACGAAACTAGCAAAATAAAATTTTTAATTTTTTAACAAGATTTTTGTTTAAAAATTAAATAAATTGTAGTATTTGCGATAAAATTTTTATAAAACGAGTGTTTTTATATATTAAAAAAAACGAATTACAGAAGAGAATAGAAAAAGATGTAGGAGATAAATTATATGATTTTGATGTTTGCATTTGTGCAATCTTGCCGTTTGGTGAAAATATAAAGGGAATCTATTAAGTATATGTATGACAAAATTGTTGTCAAAACGAATTAAATTTAACTTTATACAAAACAAAAACAAAGCAGTGCTGTTCTTTCATATATGCTGCTAGGAGCTGATGGCACAGGATAAATTCGAAGAAGGCATTTTCGAGACTGCATCAGCTCGCTTAACCCATTCGACAGTGCGGAATACCCTGCCAAAGATGAGTATACTCGTTCTACTTTAAATATATTATAACATGCATACTTTTGAGTTAGCAAATATTTTTTTGCCACAAACATAATATAAATATTTAAAAAACTTGCAAAATACTACAAAAAATTTGTTTACAAAAATAATACTTTATTTCTTATACAGAATGATCTTTCACGCAAAAATCAACTTCATCGTGTATTTATAACAAAATTTTATAGGAACTAAATCACTTATGATACCTTATTTTCATGATAGGATTTGTAACAAAGTCCAATACATAATGGAGGTTTATCAGGACAGCTCGGACAGTAATATCGAGACTCTATAATCGACAATAGTGAATTTCTAAGTGTTGCCAATTTTCGCAATGTGTCTCGTTTTATTCCATTTTCTTTATTTCATCCATCTGCATGATTTATAATTTGTTTTTCTACTAAAACGTACGCAAATACGAAAAAGGATATCGAGTCCTTCTGCCTTCCTATTGCCAACGACGAGTATACTCGTCTTTTGTTTTCTGCTTGTAAATGATGATGTATGATAAAATATGTGCACTTACCAAGAAATAACAAGGTTTTTGGTAAACAATAACACTCAAAATATAAACGCTTGGCAGCGAATGGGTTAAACTGCCAGAGACAGCGGAACATGTGTTATTATAATCTGCCGCCATTCTGCTGTTTAGGCTTTAACAGTTTAAGCAAATACGCTTTCTGTATCGTATTAGACACAACGAATTGCTGCCGTTCACGTTATAAGATCCCGCCATTACTGAAACCTGAAGCTTCTTTTTATTTTTAGCTGAAAGGTTGTCAAACAATTTTTTAAAACTCAATTATTTTAGATCACGAAGTCATGGTCATGGAGCGCTTTCTTCGTCCACACTAGGTGCAACTGAATATGAACTCTAAAGAACACCATCGCTTCAGAAATCATTTTTATAATTATTAAAAAATTTAATAAATAGCATCTTTTTTAATTTATTTACTTTAGCTTTCTTGCATTTTCAATGAAATCAACCAATTGAAAAAAAAAATTTTATAAAAAACAGCTTTTTAATATCTCCAATAATACAACGACAGCTGATCGGATTATTTCCAATAACAAAACCGATAACATTGGTTTCTGTGACACCTAAAACCGACATTAATTCCAATTCGAACATAAAACCGAT
>OY776281.1:36725291-36740291 GCA_963675445.1 Linnaemya vulpina
AACCATTATGCACAGAATAGAGACTTCAGTCCACCCCGTTTTTGTCGCAATCGTCGTCTTTTTCCGGAGAAGTTAGCTGCCGCCAAGGCTGAATTTTTATATTTTTTTTTAAAGCAGGCATTTGTCAACCATCATGAAGCAACTGGCCCAGCCCAGTTAGAAAAAGCGACAATTCATGGAGACCCTGCGGGGACTACTGTGCCTTAAATGCGCAGACGATATCCAACAGATACCCCACCAGGTGCCGATTCACTTCGATGACGGTCCAAAAACTCCTATCAGCACTGAATTTTAATATATGACATTTGGGTTATGCAATGCCGCCCAAACGTTTCAAAGGCTCATTGACGACGTGTTGCGAGGACTCAATTTTCCCCCCATACATAGACGACATCTACGTTGCATAGTCTACGCCAGAGTAATAATGCCATGATCTCGTTGAGGTTTTTACTCGACTACGCGAAAATAACCTCGCCATAAACCTGAAAAAGTGCGAGTTCGAAAGAAGTGAGATAAAGTTCCTCGGCCTTCTGGTTAATGCCGAAGGTATTCGTTCTTTGATGGTGTTTAAGTACGAAGTTATTAAACCACGGTTCTACTGTTTTTTAGTTTATTTAATATAATTTAAATAATCTTTGTTTCAACCTTGTTGGAAACATTTTATGGTTTTCAGCAAGTGGAATGTTACCGGTATTTAAGTGTTGTTGCGCCACTTTAAAGAAAATAGTTATACATTTTGTTATTATCCTTTCATCTTTTGATAACATAGGTCACCTTACGGGTACACTCTAGCACTTTGTTACAAACCATACACCTTACGGGTACATTATTAAATACTTGGTTAACAAGCATACACCTTTACGAGGTAATTTATCAAACAAAACGTGAAGAACTTCTACAAATATATATATGAATTTAATTTGAATTCTTGTGTTTTTATTTATTTTGTAACCTAATCGGATATACGCCGAAAGATTGGTCCTTCGAGCCGGATTTAAACACGACGAGATTCAAGAAGAATTCAGCCCTTTACGAGGAATATTTTTTAGAAGTCTTCACAGAACACAATAAGGAAAAAGGTCAGTAAATTGATTAAAAGTGATCGGAATTTTTGATAACAACAAAAATATTAAAGTGCACATACACATATTTATATACATACTTAGTTTATGTGTTTTGTGTACATGCAAAAAAGTAATTGATAAAAGAAAAGAAATAAATCCAGCGCGAAGATAAAACAGTTCAACATTTAAGTACCTTTTGTTACATTAAGTGATCGATACCTTTATACTCAGAGATGTGTTTGTTTTCTTTTATTTCGACAGACAGCCATAATAAAGAAAATTTTTTTGATAATTTAGTGATTATTTGTGATTAATTTAAATAATAAATGATAAAAAATTATCGGAAGATTTATCTATAAGGCCTCTACGCTTTTTGTCATTGGAAATTTTACGTGTGGGTCTGTACACACATATACATACATATATATATATATATATATATATATATATATATAGTCTATACATAAATAGAAATTGTTCGGCATTTGTGTACATATAACTTAGTGCAAATTTATTATTTAAGTATATTACATATACATACTTCAAGTCTATTTATAATATATTGCATTGAGTTTAATTTGTAAATTAAGACGTATAGAATCAATACAATTAATACTAATTATTACAATCCGTATCGTTTTATTTATACGAGTACGAACATTTATACATTTGTTTATTTCTTCTTTCCATCAAGTTTGTGGTCACTTTATTGTCGGTCAGTTTGACTATTCAACACTTCTTACAAGAAGCAGGTATCTCAAATTTAAATTCTTCATAATTTAATCCAACTTTATTTGGATATTTGATTAAACTTAAAATCTATTTGATTGGTAGTGAAGAATTATATACATCGAATTTTGATATAAAATGGCTACTACTGCATTGGAAAAATTTGTTAGAGCCACTCATGCTATCGTCATGTTTGAAGCTTGTTTCAACGAAATTGAGGAGGATAGCCATACGGCGTTTACTCTAGAGCTTCATGACGAAGAATTAACTCCTTTATGGGAGTAAGTCAAACAGACTTACGAAAAGTGTCTTTATGGTTTAAAGACTCCGAAAGGTGTTGATACCGTTGAAGACACTGTGGTTACAGATTCGGAGGTAATTACAGCTAAATATAGAGCTGCTTATGCCTCGTATGTGAAGTGTTTAGGAAACATAAGGAAGAAAAAACACGAATGCGATGTGTTAAATAAAAAACAAAATGATCTACAGTCAGATAGTAATAGAGGTGATATTTTAACTCACTCTATGAGCTTACCTCCCTGTGATGTAGATGTATTTGTTGGTGATTATTTGTCTTGGTCTACTTTTCGAGATTTATTTTCCACGCTATACGTCAATAATTCGAGACTTAGTTATATTGAACGGCTATGTCATTTGTTACGCAAGACTAGCTGTGGGGCAAAGGAAATTGTATCGAAATGCCCTTGTCGAATCAGGGTTTCGATATAGCGTGGAGAAATCTTAAAGATACTTATGAGAATCCTCGAATGCTGATTAATAATCAATTGAAGTGTCTATTTTCATTAGAAACTATCGCGAAGGAAAGTAGTTCGTCTCTGAAAACCTTACAAAGAGGGATAAATGGATTTTTGACTGCCATGTCAATTTACGACATTGATACTACAAATTGGGATCCGATCATAGTGTTTATTTGTATTGAACGTCTGCCTTCTCAAACAGTTACGCTGTGGGAACAAAGCATAAGGAAAAAAACTGCTTTGTCTCTTTGGAAGGATTTAGACATGTTCTTGACAGAACGAATTCAAACGCTGGATTGCATACGTGATCTTACTAAATCGGAAAATAAAAAGATAGTAAAGGCTCACGTTTTCTACTTGCATACTATGTCCGAAACAAAATCATGTTTTAAGATTTTGCCGCCGATTTAGAAATTTATCAGTTAGTGAGAGATATTCCACTATAAAGAAATATCATTGTTGTGTCAACTGTTTATCAAAATCTCATGTGATAAAAGATTGTACAAGCGATCATCTATGTTTTAGGTGCAATCAAAAGCATCATACTATGCTTCATCGCGAAGAGTCTACAACTAACGTTACTACCAATTCTGCAAACACTTCGGCTTCAAATAATGTAAATTTGAATCCTGAAGCTCGATCATTTAACAGTAGACTATCAACATCTGCAGCAGCAGCTTCCACAAACTTCAATCGGCAAGTTTTTCATATTGCACAGAATTCATCTGTATTATTAGGAACTGCTATAATATCAATCATATGCCAAGATACTACGTATCCAGCAAGGGAATTGATTGATCCAGCATCAGAAGCTTCTTTTATTTCAGAACACCTGCGAAATCAATTGAGACTTACGTCACATTCCACGAATGTAAAGATTTCCGGTGTGGATAAGGATGCTTCTATTACGTCAACAAAAGTTTGTCCAATCAGACTTGGTTCACCATTGGACAAAGATATTAATTTAGAAACACATGCTCTCGTATTACCCTCGATTTCACAGAATTTGGCATCATTTGTTTGTCCATCGGCAATAAGTGGTGCGTTGAACAATTTAAAATTAGCAGATGTTAATTTTCATAAAAGCAGGCCTGTTGATATATTACTAGGGGCTGACTTATATCCTAGCGTAATTTTAAATGAAGTTCGCCGCAATGTTGTTGGATCTCTCATGAGTCAACAAACAGTTTTTGGTTGGATTTTGACAGGGCCCATAAATTCATCAAAATTTAGTTCAGTTAATGTTTTCACCACTTCTGTCACATTTTCTGAAAAAGACAACTTGAACAAAACTTTGTTGAAGCTTTGGGAATTGGAAGAAGTTCCCGGGGGAAAGCTTATGTCCCCATCTGATAAATTTTGTGAATATCTTTATGAAAATACCACTCAAAGGGATTCAAATGGTAGGTATATTGTATCATTACCTTTTAAGCCAGAGTTTCCTCATGATGTGAGCTTGGGAATATCAAAATCAAGCGCTATGAGACAATTCTTTCGCATCGAATCGTCTATCTCTCGAAAACCGGAAATAAAGAGCATGTATGATGAAGTCATAATGGAGTATTTGGAACTGGGACACATGCGACCCGTTAAATCCATTAATCAAGACATCACTAATTCATGCTACTTACCACATCACCCGGTCATTAAGCCTGAATGGAAAACTACCAAATTAAGAGTAGTTTTTAATGCATCAAATCGGACTTCTAATGGAAACAGTTTAAACGACTGTTTGTTTATAGGACCTACCTTACAATCAGATTTAATTACTTTGATTCTGCGTTGGCGGTTGTTCGAGTTCATTTTTAATTGTGACATTTCTAAAATGTATCGTCAAATTTGGGTTCATCCTTCGCATACTGCATTTCAACGAATTCTTCATCGGAATTCACCGGACGAAAACATAAAGGAGTATGAGCTGAAAACTGTAACTTTTTGGTTGAATTGTGCTCCCTATTTAGCAATTCGGACTTTATTACAATTGGCAGAGGATTGTGAGGAAACATATCCCATGGCAGCGAATATTCTCAGAAAGGGAATGTACGTGGATGATGTCTTAACAGGAGCCCATGATATTTCTACTGCTGTGTCGGCAAGAAACCAATTGACTTCCGCGTTGTTATCAGCTGGGTTTGAACTTAGAAAATGGACATCAAATAAGTTTGCTATTTTAGAGGGGTTACCATCCGAATATTTAGTGGATGCTAAACTTTTGAAATTTGAAGAATCTAGTTGTTCCAAAACCTTAGGGATTTTTTGGAATGCTCAGTTAAATTCATTCTTTTTCCAGGTATGTCCTCTAGAAGTCAAGTCAGGATATACGAAGAGCGAAGTCATGTCTGCTATTGCCAAATTTTTTGATTCTTATGCAACGCATATGGCGTGATAATATTGACGGATGAATTTCTTCCAATTTCAACAGAAAAGGAATGGGCTAAATTTGTCAAATCCTTTAATGAAGTCAACTCTATTAAAATACCTAGATGGGTCAGATATTACAAGACTTCAAAAGTTGAACTTCATGTTTTTTCGGATGCATCCAAAAAGGCCTATGCGGGGCAATTTATGTACGAATTGAAAATTCCAACGGAGAAATAATTTCTAATTTATTGACCGCTAAAACAAGGGTAGCGCCAATAAAATGTGTTTCATTATCACGGCTTGAATTGTGTGGTGCAGTATTAGCCTCTGAACTCCTGAAAAATATTGTGAAGGAAATAGAGATTCCAATTACAGGTATATGTTGCTGGACAGATTCTACGATCGTCTTAGCATGGCTACGCAAAACCATAAGTTCTTGGTCCACCTTTGTGGCCAATAGAGTATGTCGAATTCAAGAGAACACAGGAAATCATAACTGGTTTCACGTTCGATCAGAAGACAATCCTGCCGATCTTGGCAGCCGGGTGGTAGATCCGAGCACTTTATCGGAAAGTGAACTCTGGTGGCACGGTCCATCATGGTTGAGCCAAAACACCCTAGAAAATTTAACTACCGAAGTTGAAAGTAGAAGTGTCAAAGTTCACGCTTCATACTTTTCAAAATTTGAAGATATTTGGATTGGTTTTCTTCGCTAGATAGATCGTTGCGTGTATTGGCATATGTTTTTAGATTTTTTCATGCCACGCATTTACCTCATAAGGGACATTTTAATCATGAAACTGCTCTTATTTCTAATAAAACTTAAAGTCGTCAAATTACGTTCGACTATTGTTGCTCAGAAAGCCTATTATGCTGAGGAGTACAAATGCCTTTCAAATAAGAATGTTTTATCTTCCAAAAGCTCATTATTAACATTGAGTCTGTTTCTCGATGAAAATAGCGTGACGAGATTAAATGGTCGGCTTGTCCAATCACCTTCGTTATCTTTTCGTGAACAATATCCTATTATTCTTCCTTACTTTTGTCGATTTGCTAAATTGTTAGCAGAATTTATACACTTGCTTACCATTCACGGTGGTAATCAACTAATGCTTCGAGTCTATAGATTTGAATATTGGACGCCGCGACTGCGAGTTTTGATCCGTACGACAATTCATCATTGCAAACGGTGTATAATTGATAGGCAACGTTCATGCAGTCAGATAATGGCGGCTCTACCTCCTGAACGCGTCACCATTGACAGACCATTTACGAACACTGGGGTTGATTTCGCTGGTCCTTTCGATATTAAAACTCATAAGGGTAGATCAGGTAAAATAACAAATGGCTATGTGTGCATATTTGTATGTTTCGCGACAAAGGCGATACATATAGAAGCAGCGTCAGATTTATCAACGGATATATTTTTATCAGCGTTCAATCGATTCATTTCTAGAAGAGGTTGTCCACTTCCCATATATTCTGACAATGGTACAAACTTTGTTGGCGCTTCGAATAAGGTAACTAATGATTTTCGAACCTTTTTAAAAGAATGTCAAGCAAGAATGTGCTCCACCATAAATGTTTGACATGGCGCTTTATACCACCAGGTGCCCCTCATATGGGTGGACTATGGGAGGCGGGAGTAAAAAGTTTTAAACTCCATTTTAGAAAGGAAGTTCAGAACGGTTAGTATACCTTTGAAGAACTGTCGACCATTTTAGCTAGAATAGAGGCGTGCCTGAATTCACGCCCTTTATGTCCTATGCCCGATAATCCTGGTGAACCAGTCGCTTTAACGCCAGGACACTTTTTGATTGGATCCGCTCTGGCGCCCCCAGAACCAACAATATACGATAGCCCGGACAGTATTGTTAATCGATATCGTAAAGTCAAGGCTTTAATTCATCAGTTTTGTAAAAGATTGAAAGAGGAATATCTCGTTGAGTTACATAAACGATATAAGTGGAAACATCCACAACGGGAAATTGCAGTTAACGACTTGGTCGTCATTAAAAATGAGCAGTTACCTGCAACTTCTTGGAAGTTAGGAATTGTAATAAAAATTTACGTGGGTACAGATGGTCACGTTCGAGTTGCTGAACTTCGCACGCAAAACGGTATAATTACGCGCCCAATCACTATAATTGTTGTTTTATATCAATTATGATTCCGAACCACTTAATAAATTTACTTTACTAATCACCTTTTTCCCCAGCAACAGGAGTCCCTCATGACTCACTACGAATATCAATCAACAGGAGTCCCTCATGACTCACTAAAAATAAATCAACAGGGGTCCCTCATGGCTCACAACGAACAAAAATCAACAGGGGTCCTTCCTGGCCCATTTACTCATAAAAATCAACAGGGGTCCTTCCTTGGCCCACTTATTTATAAAATTCAACAGGGGTCCTTCCTTTGCCCATTTATTAAAAAAAAAAAAATATTAATGAAAAAAAATAATAATAAATTATATATATATATATATATATATATATATATATATATATATATATATTTGTATGTATCAAATAATTAAGTTATACAGTCCACTGAAGTCCTTAATGACTCAATTTATAACTACTATTTAGTTGCAACTTATTTATTGTTGCAAGAAGGCCGGCAATGTTTAAGTACGAAGTTATTAAACCACGGTTCTACTGTTTTTTAGTTTATTTAATATTATTTAAACAATCTTTGTTTCAACCTTGTTGGAAACCTTTATGGTTTTCAGCAAGTGGAATGTTACCGGTAGTTGAGTGTTGTTGCGCCACTTTAAAGAAAATAGTTATACATTTTATTATTATCCTTTCGTCTTTTGATAACATAAGTCACCTTACTGGTACATTCTAGCACTTTTGTTATAAACTATACGGGTAAATTTTGTTAAATATTCTATTAACAAGCATACGTTTTTACGAGGTAATTTATCACACAAATGATGAAGAATTTCTACAAATAAAAATATATATATATATATATATATATATATATATATATATGAATTTAATTTGAATTCTTGTTTTTATTTATTTGGTAACCTAATCGGATATACGCCGAAACAATATATATATATATATATATATATATATATATATATATAAGATAATGTTTTACTGTTTCAGAGATGTTAAGGGCTTACGCCACACCCTAGACTATCCATGGTTGTAGTACATTATTTTCGTTTCATCACAAAATATTACATCGTCCCAATACTCATTCGGCTGTGGAACATTACAAATAGCGAAGGAAAAGCGCTTTTCTATATTTGCTGCTGATAGGAGTGATTTTTTTCTTCCTACTTTTGATGAGTATTTATATTTCATTATGGTCTGACGCGCTGTCTCGTGGCAAACAATAACACCAAGCTCTTCCTCCAACACTGTCGCCAATTCTCTTGTAGCAATTTTTCGGTTTTGAGCCAGTTTTCTTAAAACTGAACGTCCGTTAATCTTATTTTTTCGCCCACCTTCTTGTTTTAATTCCAATCTATTCTCTTTTTCAGCTCGAGTTATAACGATGTAAACTATTCTTCGTGAAACTCAAAAAACATTTCTGACAACTCGTCCGCAGTCCGCAGCCGCAGAATGATGTTTTAGGATAATCTTTTACCTGGCATTTTTAAAGCTTAAATGTAGTAATTCTATTACGTGTACAATGTAAACTTTCACCAGAAACTAATTTAAAAGTTCCCTGTCATGAACAATGTGTGCAAATTATACCGGTATATCACCATTTGGTTTCAAATAGTATAAAAACAATAAGCATAGCAAAGAGTTTTTTGACTTAAAGAAAAACAACACAAATTTGTGCTAAGAGTTTATGGACAGTGTAAAATAATATAAAGATTTGTTTTAGTTGTATATCTTTTTTACTTTGAATTTATAAATTTTTTTTCGACATGATCTCTATTAATACATATAAATATATGAAATACATTCATAAAAAATTTGTTTGTAGAATAAAAACTTAAAGAAATTTTCTAAAAACTTTAAAAAACAGTGTATTTTTTTAATGTGCAAAATCATTATAAGTATATGTTTTTATAAATAATAATTACCCAATTCAACTTATTTGTAATTTAATAAAACAATTTAAAAACCAACATTTTAATATAAGAACAATTACTGAACCTAAGATTTATAAATCATTGACTTATGTACCTCTTTTATCTGAAAGATTAGAAAACTCTAAAATTTATGATAATAAGAAGAAAGTAATTGCTCATAATATGTTTTACACATTAAATACACTATTTAGTAAAACAAAAGACAAAATTGATCAATTAGAAATGTCTAATTTAGTATACAAAATACCATGTGGTGGTAATGATAGCGAAAATTGTAGCATGTATGTCGGTATAGCTAAAAATAAACTTAAAATTTGACTTGCAGGACATAGATCTGATTTCAAATACATAAATACAACATCAACACAAAAAACAGCATTACCATTGCATAGTAATATTTCTAATCATTGTCAAAATTTTAAGAACATTTCAATTTTGAGTACAGAAAATTATATAAACGTAGATTAATGCTAGAAATGTTAAATATAATAAAAGTACCAACTATACAAAGAATTAATTATAAAATTTATACAGCAAATGTAGCACAGAATTATAGACATTTAGTTATTAAAATTCAACACTTTATATATATATATAAAAATTTTATGTTAATTTTGCATCCATGTTGAGTTATTTTATTATATTAAGTAGAGACAAGGGAATAGTATAAAAAAAAATTTTATTTGAGGAATTTAAAATATGTATGAATGTATGTTTAAAAAAATTTATAGTTTTTGACTTAACAAGTTTTAAACATAATTTTAGTAAAC
Organism: Linnaemya vulpina; assembly: GCA_963675445.1. Lineage (NCBI taxonomy): Eukaryota > Metazoa > Arthropoda > Insecta > Diptera > Tachinidae > Linnaemya > Linnaemya vulpina. Next base: position 36,735,046 of record OY776281.1, read on the forward strand.
ATTGTTTTTTGAAAATATCTCTGAATAAGCTACACATTGTTGGCAGCAAAATATTAATTAAGTTCAAATATATATATATATATATATATATATATATATATATATATATTGTTACAAAGATTAGAAATAGATTTAAATAAAACGACAATGAGGCTATATTTACTTGGCAGGACTGCCAATTAATCTCTAGTTGTCAAAATGTTACAATCCTGATCAACACAATATAGATAATATTCAAATTAACGGAAATGGAATACTCTGGAATATACAAGGTCATTCGAGGCTGTGCCAATAATAAGTGTAAATAACAACAACGAAAAACCTAGCAACATAAATGCTACGAGATGTTATTCTTAATGATCTTGTACGCAAGTATTCGCTGCTAATAAAACTAAACAGGTTCCCAAGTACACACAGCCATATACAGATAGCAGAAGACGAAACAAAACTACGCAACACACAGAACACTCATACATACAACCACACATAGTTAACATAAGCAAAGCACACAAGTCAGCATTCTCATGTATACAAACACACGTATATAACTACATGTTAAGTAAAGTACAACTAACAACAACCATGCCCAGAAGCTTCGCGAAGTTACCAGACGACGTCACTTTGCTATATAAAGACGCTGCCAGAGCTCAGCGAGAGAGAGTGATTTCAAATATAGACGTGTTAACATCGCTAAGTGTTGAGTAGTACAAATACTCGTATTAATAGAGTAGTAAATAAAGTGTTGCCGAATTTTGCCAGTGTAGCTGCAAGCTTGCATGTATATATATATATGTATCCATAAATATATGTCGATATATATATATATATATATATATATATATATATATATATATATATATAAATATATGTCGATATATATATATATATATATATATATATATATATATATATATATATATATGTTATAAATATGTATATAAATATATATATATATATTATAAAAATATATTATAAATATATTATATATATATATATATATATATATATATTATAAATATATTATATATATACATATATATATATATATATATATATATATATATAAATATATTCGATATATATATATATATATATATATATATTGTTACAAAGATTAGAAATAGATTTAAATAAAACGACAATGTGGCTATATGTACTTGGCAGCACTGCCAATTAATCTCTAGATGTCAAAATGTTACAACGCTGGTCAACACAATATAGATAATATACAAATTAACGGAAATGGAATACTCCAGAATATACAAGATCGTTCGAGGCTGTGCCAATAATAAGTGTAAACAACAACAACGAAAAACCTAGCAACATAAATGCTAAGAGATGTTATTCTTAATGATCTTGTATGCAAGTATTCGCTGCTAATAAAGCCAAACAGGTTCACAAGTATACACAACCATATACACATAGCAGAAGAAGAAACAAAACCACAGAACACTCATCCATACAACCACTCATAGTTACCATAGGCAAAACACACAGAACACTCATACATACAACCACACATAGTTACCATAAGCAAAACAAACAAGTCAGCATTGTCATGTATACAAACACACGTATATAGCTCCATGTCAAGTAAAATACAACCACCATGCCCAGAAGTTTCGCGAGGTTACCAGACGACGTCATTTTTGCTATATAAAGGCACTGCCAGAGCTCAGCGAGTGAGTGTGATTTCAAATATAGACGTGTTAACATCGCTAAGTGTTGAGTAGTACAAATACTCGTATTAATAGAGTAGTAAATAAAGTGTTGCCGCATTATATTTCTAAAATTAATTTGTCCGTGTTTTAATTTGATGCAATAAAACGAATCCTTGAAGGATAAGTAATAAAACCGTTTTTACGAAAAGGTCTAAAAACGTAACAATTGGTGTCAGAAGTGGGATTGCAAAAATAATTAAAAGGACATTGATATTTAAGGAAAAAAAAGGACATTATAAAATTAAAATAAATAATCATGAAATTTGATGAGGTAAAAGTTGAACAGCTGAAAAAGGAGCTCAGTAAGCTGGAATTGCCAACTGCAGGTAACAAGGCTGAACTGCAGAAGAGGCTGATAGATGAGTTTAAGAATCGCGGCATGGACATCGGGACATACGAGTTTGAGGACAAAGACGATGTGCAGGTATGCCCTCCTGCCACGACCAGCAGCATGGAAATAAATTCAATGTTCGCTGCTATGATGATCGAAATAAAACAGAACTCTCAGCAGATGCAGGAAAAGCTTTTAGCCGAAACTCAGCAGATGCAGGACAAGCTTGTTGCCGAAATAACTGAAATAAAACAAAACTCTCAGCAAATATAGGAGTCAAATAAAGCCACGAACGAGGTTCTGGTGGAGGTTTCTGAAGCCATTAACAGGAGGATGGATTCTATTGACAATAAATTCTCAGAGCTGGCGGATAGAGTCCAACATCTAGAAAGCGGTGGCCTGGAACAGCATGCAAAGGAGTTCGAAGAGAAATTACATGCTCTAGAGGACAAAGTGCATATCCTGGAGTGTAGTGGCGGGCCAGTACGAGCAGTTGCGGAGGTTTCTGCGCGGATAAAAGCGCCATGCTTCGACAGCAGCGTACCATTAGGCATCTTCAAATTCCAGTTCGAGACGGTTGCTAGCAGAAATGGATGGGATGCTGAAGGAAAGGCCATAGAGTTGATGTTGTCCTTAAAGGGTACAGCCGCAGAGGTACTTGAGACTGTGCCAGTAAGCAGCAGAAACAACTATAATGAAATAATGGCAGCATTGCAACGCAAGTATGGTGGTGAGAACAAGCGCGATTTATACAGAATGGAATTGCGATGTAGAGTTCAGAAGCCTAACGAATCTCTACAAGATTTCGCAATGGAAATCGAGCGTTTAGTGCAGATCACATATCCAGGCGAGAGTCACCCGTTCCTGGACCACTTTAAAACTGAGGCTTTCGTTAACGGCATTCGCGACTCTGATGTTAAGCTGGCGGTGTGCGCTACGCAGAAATCCACTTTCTCTGAAACTGTTTCATTTGCGCTGGCTCAAGAGACTGCAAGGATGGTTTTCAAGCCACAGATATGTAAAGTGCGGAATGTGGACCATGAAAAAGTCATCAAAGAAAATTCCGATGTTGGCCAGTGTACTCCAGCAGAGGCAATAATAAACTTCGAGAAGAAGATAGAGCCTACTGATTTGTCCGCAAAAGAACGTGAACAATTTGAGGAATACGTAGGGAAATGGGTAGCAGGACTATCAGCGACAGATAGAAATAAAGCCAAACAATTACTAAAAAGGCATGAAGCCAAAAGGAAGCCAAAGCCAGGGTAGAACTGCATTGGTTAAACATGAAATTAACACAGGCGAAGCTAGGCCGATTAAACAGCCACCCAGAAGCGTACCCTAGCAAAGCGAGACAAAGTAAAAGAGCTTTTAAGTGAAATGGAGCGTGATGGCGTAATTGAGCCATCTTCTGGTCCTTGGAGTTCGCCTGTAGTCTTAGTTAAAAAGAAAGATGGCAGTACTAGATTCTGCGTAGACTATAGGAAGCTCAATGACATAACCAAGAAGGACAGTTATCCGCTCCCCAGAATCGATGACACTTTGGACACGCTAGCTGGTACCAAATGGTTCTCTACGCTGGACTTGCGAAGCGAATATTGGCAAGTGGAGATTGCAGAGAAAGACAAGGAGAAAACTTCCTTCAGTGTCGGTAACGGATTATGGCAGTTCAAAGTCATGCCATTTGGTCTCTGCAATGCTCCGGCCACATTTGAACGCCTAATGGAGAAGGTACTGATAGGACTTCACTGGAAGACATGCTTGGTATATCTAGACGATATAATCGTGATGTTCCCCATTAACTTTTGTTGAACACCTCAAAAACATGGCAGAAGTTCTTCAGCGGATATCATCAGCTGGATTGAAACTCAGCTTGAAGAAATGTGCATTGTTCCAGAAAGAAGTAAAGTATTTGGGGCATCGTGTTACAGCAGACGGAATCTCAACAGATGCAGATAAAATAAAAGCAGTAAGGGACTGGCATCAACCTAAAAATTTTTCTGAATTGCTCAGGTTTTTGGGCCTTTGTGCATACTACAGACGTTTTGTGCCGAATTTCGCCAGTGTAGCTGCAAGCCTGCATGAGCTGACAAAGAAATCGAGACCATACCATTGGGGCGAGCCACAGGAAAATGCATTCCAGAAACTCAAAGAATTATTATGTACATCACCAGTGCTAGCGTATCCCATAGCTGGAGAAAAATTTTTGTTGTATACTGATGCGAGCGGTTATGGCATAGGGGGTGTGCTATCTCAAGTAGTGAATGGCATTGAGAAGGTCATAGGGTACTATAGCCGTGTACTCTCAAAACCTGAGAGGAACTACTGTGTGACACGACGTGAGCTTCTGGCGGTATTGGAATGCATTAAACATTACCATAAGTACCTGTATGGTCAACACTTTACATTAAGGACCGATCATTCTGCACTGAGATGGCTATTGCAGTTTAAAAATCCTGAAGGGCAACTGGCAAGGTGGATTGAGCGCCTGCAGAGCTACGACTTCACCATTGAGCATAGAATGGGCACAAAGCATAACAATGACGACCATCCCCGAATGAAATTTCGGCTGAAAGCCCACTCGCCAAATCTTATTGGGCTCAGTGGAACAGCCTCAAGGTAATAAAGGGGTGTTTATACCGCGTATGGGAAAGTGTAGATGGCAAAACAACTTCAAATTTAATAGTTGTGCCATACTCCAAGATATGTAAAGTTTTACAGGAGTTTCATAATGGACCTAGTGGCGGTCATCTTGGAGTAACAAAAACACTTGAGAAACTGAAGCAGCGTTTTTATTGGGTTGGATGTCAACAAGCCGTAGCCGACTGGATAGCAAACTGCTCACAGTGCATAGCAGCCAAAGGCCCAGTACGAAGAAGCCGGGGACAGCTGCAACAATACAACTCAGGAGCACCATTCGAGCGGATCGCAATGGATGTAGCAGGTCCCTTTCCCGTCACTGAAGCCGGAAATCGTTATGTACTTGTGGTAATGGACTATTTCAGTAAATGGCCAGAGGTATATGCTATACCTAACCAGGAAGCAAAGACAATTGTAAATGCATTCGTCAACAACTGGGTATGTCGCTATGGTGTCCCCATAGAATTACATTCCGACCAAGGAAGGAATTTCGAGTCTGCCATATTCAGGGAAATGTGCGAGTTATATGGGATAAAGAAAACCAGAACGACGCCGTT
>OY776281.1:36742791-36747791 GCA_963675445.1 Linnaemya vulpina
CTGGCGGTATTGGAATGCATTAAACATTACCATAAGTACCTGTATGGTCAACACTTTACCTTAAGGACCGATCATTCTGCACTGAGATGGCTATTGCAGTTTAAAATACCTGAAGGGCAACTGGCAAGGTGGATTGAGCGCCTGCAGAGCTACGACTTCAGCATTGAGCATAGAAGGGGCACAAAGCATAACAATGCGGATGCTCTTTCGAGAAGACCGTGCTGTTTAGAGTGTAAACATTGTGTTAGAACCGAGCAAAAGGAAGGCGTTGTGGATGTTCGGCTAATGCACATCGGCCCTGATGAAGACTGGTCAGCGGCACAGAGGGACGACGATATACTAAGGAAAATTATAGCGGCCAAAGAAGAGGACACACGACCATCCCGGAATGAAATTTCGGCTGAAATCCCACTCGCCAAATCTTATTGGGCTCAGTGGAACAGCCTTAAGGTAATAAAAGGGTGTTTATACCGCGTATGGGAAAGTGTAGATGGCAAAACAACTTCAAATTTAATAGTTGTGGCATACTCCAAGATAAGTAAAGTTTTACAGGAGTTTCATAATGGACCCAGTGGCGGTCATCTTGGAGTAACAAAAACACTTGAGAAACTGAAGCAGCGTTTTTATTGGGTTGGATGTCAACAAGCCGTAGCTGACTGGATAGAAAACTGCCCACAGTGCATAGCAGCCAAAGGCCCAGTAAGAAGAAGCCGGGGACAGCTGCAACAATACAACTCAGGAGCACCATTCGAGCGGATCGCAATGGATGTAGCAGGTCCCTTTCCCGTCACCGAAGCCGGAAATCGTTATGTACTTGTGGTAATGGACTATTTCAGTAAATGGCCAGAGGTATATGCTATACCTAACCAGGAAGCAAAGACAATTGTAAATGCATTCTTCAACAACTGGGTATGTCGCTATGGTGTCCCAATAGAATTACATTCCGACCAAGGAAGGAATTTCGAGTCTGCCATATTCAGGGAAATGTGCGAGTTATATGGGATCAAGAAAACCAGAACGACGCCGCTGCATCCACAGTCTGATGGCATGGTAGAAAGGTTCAATCGCACCTTAGAAAAGTACCTACGAAAAGTAGTAAGCACCCATCAGAGAGATTGGGACGAGCACATCCCCAAATTTTTGATGGCATACAGGTCAGCTGTACACGACTCAACATCGAGAACGCCAGCCAAAATTATCTTCGGGACGGAATTAAAACTACCTGGTGATTTGGAATTTGGTGTTAAGCCAACTGTAGAAGAAGAGAAGGAGGACTTAAACGAACTGCATGAGTTCGTGCGCAATAGAATCAAGATGGTCAGTGACAAGATGAAGGCTAGGTATGACCGCGCAGCAAACTCGGAGGGATTTATGGAAGGACAATTGGTTTTACTGTATAACCCACAACGGAAGAAAGGATTGTCCCCAAAATTACAGACTCACTGGGATGGCCCGTATAAAGTAATTAAGAGAGTGAATGACGTTGTATACTGGATACAGAAGCACAATAGCCCAAGGTCGAAAATGAAGATAGTACATATCGAAGGATTGGCGCACTATGGAAGAGGTGATTGTATGCCTATTCGGGTCGAACAGGCTTAAGTGGGCGGCAGTGTTACAAAGATTAGAAATAGATTTAAATAAAACGACAATGTGGCTATATGTACTTGGCAGCACTGCCAATTAAGCTATAGTTGTCAAAATGTTACAACCCTGGTCAACACTATATAGATAATATTCAAATTAACGGAAATGGAATACTCCAGAATATACAAGATCATTCAAGGCTGTGCCAATAAGAGTAAACCACAACAACAACAAACCTAGTAACATAAATGCTAAGAGATGTTATTCTTAATGATCTTGTATGCAAGTATTCGCTGCTAATAAAGCTAAACAGATTCACAAGTATACACAGCCATATACACGTAGAAGAAAAAAAACCACACACTCATCCATACAACCACTCATAGTTACCATAGGCAAAACACACAGAACACTCATACATTCAACCACACATAGTTACCATAAGCAAACCAAACAAGTCAGCATTGTCATGTATACAAACACACACATGTCAAGTAAAATACAACCACCATGCCCAGAACTTTCGCGAGGTTACCAGACGACGTCATTTTTGCAATATAAAGGCGCTGCCAGAGCTCAGCGATAGTCAGAGTGATTTCAAATATAGACGTGTTAACATCGCTGTGTTGAGTAGAACAAATACTCGTGTGAATAAAGTAATAAATAAAGTGTTGCCGCATTATATTTCTAAAATTAATTTGTCCGTGTTTTAATTTGATGCAATAAAACGAATCCTTGAAGGATAAGTAATAAAACCGTTTTTACGAAAAGGTCTAAAAACGTAACAATTGGTGTCATAGGTGGGATTGCAAAAATAATTAAAAGGACATTGATATTTAAGGAAAAAAAGGACATTATAAAATTAAAATAAATAATCATGAAATTTGATGAGGTAAAAGTTGAACAGCTGAAAAAGGAGCTCAGTAAGCTGGAATTGCCAACTGCAGGTAACAAGGCTGAACTGCAGAAGAGGCTGATAGATGAGTTTAAGAATCGCGGCATGGACATCGGGACATACGAGTTTGAGGACAAAGACGATGTGCAGGTATGCCCTCCTGCCGCGACCAGCAGCATGGACATAAATTCAATGTTCGCTGCTATGATGATCGAAATAAAACAGAACTCTCAGCAGATGCAGGAAAAGCTTTTAGCCGAAACTCAGCAGATGCAGGACAAGCTTGTTGCCGAAATAACTGAAATAAAACAAAACTCTCAGCAGATATAGGAGTCAAATAAAACCACGAACGAGGTCCTGGTGGAGGTTTCTGAAGCCATTAACAGGAGGATGGATTCTATTGACAATAAATTCTCAGAGCTGGCGGATAGAGTCCAACATCTAGAAAGCGGTGGCCTGGAACAGCATGCAAAGGAGTTCGAAGAGAAATTACATGCTCTAGAGGACAAAGTGCATAGCCTGGAGTGTAGTGGCGGGCCAGTGCGAGCAGTTGCGGAGGTTTCTGCGCGGATAAAAGCGCCATGCTTCGACAGCAGCGTCCCATTAGGCATCTTCAAATTCCAGTTTGAGACGGTTGCTAGCAGAAATGGATGGGATGCTGAAGAAAAGGCCATAGAGTTGATCTTGTCCTTAAAGGGTACAGCCGCAGAGGTACTTGAGACTGTGCCAGTAAGCAGCAGAAGCAACTATAATGAAATAATGGCAGCATTGCAACGCAAGTATGGTGGTGAGAACAAGCGCGATTTATACAGAATGGAATTGCGATGTAGAGTTCAGAAGCCTAACGAATCTCTACAAGATTTCGCAATGGAAATCGAGCGTTTAGTGCAGATCACATATCCAGGCGAGAGTCACCCGTTCCTGGACCACTTTAAAACTGAGGCTTTCGTTAACGGCATTCGCGACTCTGATGTTAAGCTGGCGGTGTGCGCTACGCAGAAATCCACTTTCTCTGAAACTGTTTCATTTGCGCTGGCTCAAGAGACTGCAAGGATGGTTTTCAAGCCACAGATATGTAAAGTGCGGAATGTGGACCATGAAAAAGTCATCAAAGAAAATTCCGATGTTGGCCAGTGTACTCCAGCAGAGGCAATAATAAACTTCGAGAAGAAGATAGAGCCTACTGATTTGTCCGCAAAAGAACGTGAACAATTTGAGGAATACGTAGGGAAATGGGTAGCAGGACTATCAGCGACAGATAGAAATAAAGCCAAACAATTACTAAAAAGGCATGAAGCCAAAAGGAAGCCAAAGCCAGGGTAGAACTGCATTGGTTAAACATGAAATTAACACAGGCGAAGCTAGGCCGATTAAACAGCCACCCAGAAGCGTACCCTAGCAAAGCGAGACAAAGTAAAAGAGCTTTTAAGTGAAATGGAGCGTGATGGCGTAATTGAGCCATCTTCTGGTCCTTGGAGTTCGCCTGTAGTCTTAGTTAAAAAGAAAGATGGCAGTACTAGATTCTGCGTAGACTATAGGAAGCTCAATGACATAACCAAGAAGGACAGTTATCCGCTCCCCAGAATCGATGACACTTTGGACACGCTAGCTGGTACCAAATGGTTCTCTACGCTGGACTTGCGAAGCGAATATTGGCAAGTGGAGATTGCAGAGAAAGACAAGGAGAAAACTTCCTTCAGTGTCGGTAACGGATTATGGCAGTTCAAAGTCATGCCATTTGGTCTCTGCAATGCTCCGGCCACATTTGAACGCCTAATGGAGAAGGTACTGATAGGACTTCACTGGAAGACATGCTTGGTATATCTAGACGATATAATCGTGATGTTCCCCATTAACTTTTGTTGAACACCTCAAAAACATGGCAGAAGTTCTTCAGCGGATATCATCAGCTGGATTGAAACTCAGCTTGAAGAAATGTGCATTGTTCCAGAAAGAAGTAAAGTATTTGGGGCATCGTGTTACAGCAGACGGAATCTCAACAGATGCAGATAAAATAAAAGCAGTAAGGGACTGGCATCAACCTAAAAATTTTTCTGAATTGCTCAGGTTTTTGGGCCTTTGTGCATACTACAGACGTTTTGTGCCGAATTTCGCCAGTGTAGCTGCAAGCCTGCATGAGCTGACAAAGAAATCGAGACCATACCATTGGGGCGAGCCACAGGAAAATGCATTCCAGAAACTCAAAGAATTATTATGTACATCACCAGTGCTAGCGTATCCCATAGCTGGAGAAAAATTTTTGTTGTATACTGATGCGAGCGGTTATGGCATAGGGGGTGTGCTATCTCAAGTAGTGAATGGCATTGAGAAGGTCATAGGGTACTATAGCCGTGTACTCTCAAAACCTGAGAGGAACTACTGTGTGACACGACGTGAGCTTCTGGCGGTATTGGAATGCATTAAACATTACCATAAGTACCTGTATGGTCAACACTTTACATTAAGGACCGATCATTCTGCACTGAGATGGCTATTGCAGTTTAAAAATCCTGAAGGG